>JAJOOS010032038.1:0-26759 GCA_029582725.1 Solanum chiquidenum
CCCCCCCCCCCCCTTAGGAACATTCATCCCTGAATGACACTTTAACATATATAGGGAAAAACGACGCAAGACTAGCCGCCCAACAAGCATGTCACATAAAAATAATGCAAAAACTCAAGGATGGAACATCAACTTCATAACAAACCCTATCAATGCAATATAATGAAGTAGGACTACTTCTACCAACTCAATATGCACGAAATACAACATATATCATGTTCATAGGAGGAAATTCCCTTCTCAAATCAATGACAAGATCAAAATCAGACTATGTACTCAACATGTCACCTCATTAAAACATAATCAAGCATGTTCATCATTTCACCTCATAGGTCAAATATGCAATTTATCAAATTAGCAAGCAATTCAACATGAGGGACGTACAATACATGAAAAACTCAAATCATGCAATACATACTTCATCACATGAACTTACACCATCTAAAGAAAATCAAGGCCAAAACATCATGCAATGCGCATAACACATAACTCCTAATTTCCTCAAAATTAAGGGGAACTAGTTACCTCAAGTTTGATTATGAGTATGAGGAAAGAGGTGAGGGTAACAAGACATCATATCCGCTTCGGATTCCCAAGTAGTACCCTCAACAAGGTGGTTCCACCAAAGAACCTTAATGGAGGCTACCTCTTTGTTTCTTAATTTCTTTACTTGGCGGTCCAGTATTTCCACCAGGACTTCCTCATAAGAAAGGTTCTCATCAACTCCTAAACCTTATAAGGGAAGAATTGACACCGAATCACGTATACACTTTTTGAGCATTGAGACATGGAACACCGGGTGAACCGGAGCAAAATCATTAGGCAAATTCAACTCATAAGCAACATTTACAACTCTTTTCAAAATCTCATAAGGGCCCACATAACGGGGACTAAGCTTCCCCTTTTTGCCAAACCTCATTACCCTTTTCATTGGTGAAATCTTCAAATAGACCCAATCACCTACTTTGAACTCAAGATCCCTCTTTCTATTATCGGCATAAGACTTTTGCCGACTTTGAGCCTTCTTCAACCTATCTCTTATAAGTCAAACTTTTTCAATGGACTTATAAACCATCTAGGGACCAAGAAGATCAAATTTTCCTACTTCAAACCACCCGATCGGAGATCTACACCTTCTCCAATAAAGTGCTTCAAATGGAACCATAGCAATACTAGAGTGGTAACTATTGTTTTAGGCAAATTCTATCAAAGGTAGATGGTCATCCCAATTACCTTTAAAATGAATGAAACACACCCTCAAAATATCCTCCAAGGTTTTAATAGTGTGTTCCGCTTGACCATCCATTTTGGGATGAAATGTGGTACTAAGCTTCACTTTCGTACCTAGCCCATTTTGGAATGCCTTCCAAAAATGATAAGTGAATTGAGTGCCTCTATCCGAAATGATGGACAAAGGGACTCCATGCAACTTCACTATTTCCTTGATGCACAATTTAACATAGTCCTCTACCGAATAAAAAACTCTTGCCGGGAAGGAAATGGGCTGATTTGGTCATCCTATCGACAATGACCCAAATAGAATCATGTTGCCTTCGAGTTCGAGGCAAACCTACCACAAAGTCCATGTTGACATCCTCCCACTTCCAAGTGGGGATGTCTATATTTTGGCATAGGCCTCTCGGCCTTTGATGTTCGGCTTTGACTTGTTGGCAATTTGGACATTTGGCCACAAAGTCCACTCTGTCCCTTTTCATTCTGTTCCACCAATAGATTTCTCATAGATCACGATACATCTTGGTGGCTTCTGGATGAATGGAATATCGGGAATCATGGGCCTCTTCCAAAATTCTTTCCCTCAAGTCATCCACATTCGGCACACACAACTTCCCTTGGTGCCTTAGTACCCAATCTTCCCCTTGGGAGAAAGTCTCTATAGACTTGTTGAGAACTGACTCTTTTAGGTCCCTCAATAATGGGTCAAGATGTTTCTTAGACTTCACATCAACAACAACAGATTACTCAGAATGATGATGGACCGTGACACCACCTTTTGAAGAATCTTCTAGTCGAATACCCAATCGGGCTAGCCTATGCACATTGCGTACTAACTCTTTTTTGTCTTCTTCCACATGGGACACACTACCTATAGACACTTGACTTAAGGCATCCGCAGCCACATTGGCCTTGCCGGGGTGGTATAGGACACTCATGTCATAGTCCTTTAAGAATTCCAACCATCTATTTTGCCGGAGGTTCAACTCTTTTTGGCTAAAAACATATTGGAGACTCTTGTGGTCGGTAAATACATCAACATTCACCCCATAGAGATAGTGTCTCCAAATTTTCAAAGCAAAAACTACGGCCACTAGCTCAAGGTCATGAGTTGGATAGTCTTCTCATGTACCTTGAGTTGTCTTGAGGCACAAGCTATCACTTTACCATGTTGCATTACGACACAACCTAAACCTACTCGAGAAGCGTCACAATACACTACAAACCCTTCGGTAAGGTAAAAACCAGAAGGGAGGTAAGCTTATCCTTCAACAATTGAAAACTCTTTCCACATGACTCCGACCATTCGAACTTGGACTTCTTTTGGGTCAAGGTCGTTAATGGAGCAGCGATAGATGAAAATCCCTCAACGAATCTCCTATAGTACCCGGCCAATCCCAAAAAGCTTCAGATGTCGGTAGGACTTAAAGGTCTAGGCCAACTTTTGACCGCATCCATTTTCCTGGGATCAACCTCTATACCCTCACTTGACACAATATGATCAAGGAAAGCAACCGATCTTAGCCAAAACTCACACTTGCTAAATTTAGCATAAAGTTGGTGATCTTTGAGGACTTGCAACACTACCCTCAAATGACTCATGTGATCATCCTCAGTTTTGGAGTATATCAATATTTCATCAATAAAGACAATCACAAATAAATGAAGATAATTTCTAAACACCCGATTCATAAGGTCCATAAAAGCCGTTGGGGCATTTATGAGACCAAATGACATAACTAGAAATTCAAAATGGCCATATCTTGTTCGGAAGGCTATTTTTGGAACATCAATACCTCTTACCCTAAGTTGGTGATAACCCGACCTCAAGTCAATTTTCAAAAAGTAACTTGCCCCTTGGAGTTGGTCAAATAAGTCATCAATCCTAGCGATTGGATATTTATTCTTTATAGTGACCATGTTCAATTGTCGGTAATCAATACACATCCTAAGGGACCCATCTTTCTTCTTCACAAACAAAATCGGTACACTCCATGGAGATATGCTTGGTTGAATGAAACCCTTATCTAGCAAATCTTTAAGTTGAGCCTTTAATTCCTTCAATTCGGCCGGGGCCATCTGGTAAGGAGGGATTGATATAGGGTGTGTATACGGCAAAAGATCAATGCCAAAGTTAATTTCCCATTCGGGAGGGATTCCGGGCAAGTCATTAGGAAAGACTTCCAGAAACTCCCTTACTACGGGGACCGACTCTAAAGGAGGAGTCTTGGACTCAAGGTCCTTAATTCTCACAATATGATAGATACAACCCTTAGAAATCATTTTACAAGATTTTAGACAAGAAATGAATCTACCTCTAGGAGTTAAGTTTCCCCCCTTCCATCCTAAAATGGGTTCATTAGGAAATTGAAATTTCACAACTCGGGTTCTACAATCTTTGGAAGCAAAACAAGCATGTAACCAATCCATCTCCAATATGACATCAAAGTCCAACATATCAAGTTCCACCAAAGTGACTCGATGAGACAAAGAGATTGGACAACCACTATACACCCTTTTTGCTATAACCGAATCACCTATCGGGGTAGACACAGAAAAAGTTTCTTTTAGGGTTTCAGGGAGAATGTCAAATTTCATAGCCACTAAAGGAGTAACAAAAGATAAAGTGGCACCCGGGTCCAACAATGCATTAATTGAAAATACTTGCAACATACCGGCAACAACATCCGGAGAGCTCTCTTGATCACCTCGGGATTGGAGAGCATAGAAGCGATTCTTCTTAGGAGCATCGGAGTTAGGACCACTTGCTTGTGCTTGATTGTTCTCCCTTACTTGAGTTCTCACCAAAGGACAATCTTTCTTCATATGACCACTCTTCCCACAACCATATCCATTATCCGTGCCAACTAGGAACTTGCCTTTTGCCTCCTTCCACACTTTGCACAATTAGATCTATCAACTTGAGAACCACCACTCTTACTTCCTTGTGGGTTAGGGTTAGACACCCTACATTTGTTGTCCCTTGGATCATTGGAAGGACCTTGGTTAGTAAGCCTTTTCATAAACCTTGGCTTATCTTGGACTTCAAACCTAGCCTTGGAAGAATTCCCATCATCGATCCTTGGCCTCTTCAACTCTCTACCAAATTGCTTAAGTTTTTTTCTCTTCAATTTGTTTGGCATGAACCATAAGACGAGAGATGTCCATGCTTGGAATTAGCATTGCTGATCTACATTCATTTACTACAAGATTGGATATCCCCATAAAAAAATGTTCATTTTAGCCCTAGATCCCGCCACCAATGTAGGAGCATGCTTGGATAATTGGGTGAAATTGAGGCTATATTCCGTTACACTCATACCTCCTTGATGGAGATTGATGAATTCTTGCATTTTCCTCTCCCTCAATTCCAAGGGGAAATACCTATTAAGGAATGTTGTCTTGAATGATGCCCAAACTATCGGACCCTCTCTAATAGGTATCTCTTCTTTCCATTATTCATACCATACTTGACCCATATCTTTGAGTTGATAGGCAGCTAGTTACGCCTTTTCTTGTGGAGACACACCCATAGCATCTAGCACCTTGAACACTTCATCGATGAACCCTTGTAGGTCCTCCTCCACTTTGGAGCCAAAGAAAGTAGGAGGATTCATCCTTGTGAAATCCCTTATCCTAGAAGCGGTTGTGCTAGCATTGGGGTTCATTTGAACCCTAGCATCCCTAGTAAGTTGAGTTGATAACACTTGAGTCAAGCTTTGAATGGCCGACCTTATCTCCACATTAGACATAGCTCTTTCATCAATAGGAGCTTGAGGGTTTTGAGGAACATGAGGGGGAACCTCCTCATTCACATTATCCTCTTCAGACCTCCTAACATTAGACCTTCTTGTATTCATAGCCTATAGGCACAAGAAGAGGATTAGAAGAAAGGACTTGATAGAGTTAAGACTCTTAGGCATGACTAATGAGTAACAAAAGGGTGAAAGTTTCTAAGCATCTCATAGCATCTCATTCATTAAGTGTGGCGTGCTTCACACTCATGAAAAATACTCTACTTGACATGGTTCATGAGACATCAATCCTAATTCTTATCCTTAACCTTATGCTTTGATAGCAAGTTTGTCACGACCCGAGAGCACCCCCTAGTCGTAAACAGCGTACTCGACCTCGAAGAGGTCTTATACAAGCCCTTAGCATTCATCATTTCATATGTCATTGAATAAAAAGCTGACAAATTTACAACTTTTACAATAGAAGTCCAACTTTGTTTCATATATGAAAATAAGAACTAAACTTGTCTCATGTCATCATCTATACATAGAAATATAAAAATTGGGACTTAGTCCCTACATCAATATAAAGTCTTATAATATGAAAGTACAACACAGTCTTTCAATAAGGAAAGTGAACTAAAGCTAGGTTCAAAAGCATCCCGTCCTCGGACTTGAGGACTCACCAACTTGGGAAAAGCAATCCAAATTTCTTGAAGAATGGACTAGAAGAACCTCAATGGCCCAAACCTACACTTTGTAGAAAAAGGGAAGAAATATGGGTTAGTACCACCACTTGTACTAAGTATGGAAACCATGCAATTAAAACCATTTAAAACATGCATAAAAGGGACCTTTATTGTAAATATGATATTTCAAGTAAAATCCATAATGCACATTCAAGGAATACATTATGAATCCATACTACAAGGTAAAGATACATTCATACTCATAGTTAACATTACATCATGCCATTGTTCATATCTTACATTCTTGAGTTCACTTAACATCATATCATAAATACACCACCCATGACCTCATTTCAAGTTCACTCGTGCAATGCACTTATGAAGTCCCATACCCCCAATGTACTAAGTAAATCCATCAAGAAGACACAAGTGTAGTCACATACATAAACATTATCGTAATAAGAAAAATCAACCTTAACACCATTCATAACTTGCCATATATGAAGAAGTCACACAAGAACTCCTATTAAGTTCCACTTGTGCAATGTATAGGTAAAGTGCCATACCCTTACCTATACTAAGTGATATCCCTTGAGAAATCCTAGTTAAAATTCATATCTCTTTTCATAGTTGTTTTCATTCATTAGTTCCTTGTTACATAATTGGGAGACTTCGCCATAATCGACATAGACCATGGGAGCTACCATGGAATCCGGTGTCTTCCTCCCACAGAAAAAATAAAGTGTTCAACTTTGCCAAGGTAGAACATTGGTACATCATAGCTTCTAGGTGGATCCACTAGCTAAAAATCCTATGGTGGCACATAGTTAAGGGATAAGGAGGTTGCTTTTAGAAACCCTCTTTATGCTAAATAGCATTGTAGTTTCCACCTCATGAGACCTTTCTTGTGGAAACCTTACACCTTGGTGAAGGAGTCATATCCCATATACATATCCTCTAGGTGCTAAGCTCAACCTCCCCATTATGTAATTTTTAAGTCTTTACTTAGGCATTAGTTCATAAAGAACATCTTAGGGACTCACTCCCTTGTATATTATGTAGCTCAAGGTTACAAAGATGAGAATAGCCTTTCATGATAGAACCAACATCATGTGAGAATATTCTTTCTTATCATAGTCATATAATGTTCATGAGAATTGCTTCTTAGTCAACATAACAATACATTCATAATCATCTCACAACTTTAATGTTCACATCATAACATGCTTGATTATAACTAGGGTTATAGGGAAGAGGAATCATAACTCAACACCATAACCAAAAAATAAAGTAACATCTCCATCATAAGTAGATCAACAATTCAATAGAAGACTATTCATCAAATTGAAATCCTTCATTCATAACCTTCATGACCTTCTTCAAGATTCAACCCTATTTTCTCGATATTCATTCATCATATAGGATAATATCACAATACAATAATTAATTATGTGTAAATATACTAAATTAACCTCATTCAATCAACATTCGATACATACTAGGGTTTATAATTGAGAAAGAAGGGGAATCATGGGTCTTGTGGGGAATTGTTCAAAAACCATAAACATTACATGAATTCATCCACAAAAACTCATATGTAATCATAAACATTCATTATAAATCAATAGAATCGAGTTTATAAAGTAACCCACGTTGTTGAGTGAAAACTTAGAAATTGGGGAACCTTGACATCCAATTTTGAGAGGGCCTCTTGCGGGAAAGATCCCAAGAGTGAAAAGCATCAATACCTTAGTTAATTCCTTGAAAATTTATGGAGAAAAATCGAAACCTTTCTTCCCTAGATGAAACTTGGTCTTCTTCTTCAATGGGGTTCTTAGCTGAGAGAGTTTTGAGAAAGAATGAGTTTGGCTTGTGAGTTTAGTTGTGTCAGTTAAAGTCTTCGGGTTAGGGTTTTATAGTTAGGTTTAGAATGGTAATTTGTTAAATAACAACCCTGATTAACCCCTAATTAAATAACTAACTAAAACTAAGACCCTTAAACTAAAAACTAAAACTTAAAAGCTGGCAGGACTTACAACCCTCCACCTACGGACAATAGGTGGAATTACTTACCGTACTGGTCATCCGTCATTTGGTACTGAGTCTCCCTTTTGGGGGCCAAGTCTCCCATGACTAATTATAGGCTTACGACCCTGACTTACGGTCTGTAGACCAGTCTACTAGCCGTAAGTCTTAGTCTCGTTGGTTGCTGCAGTTTTGACAACTTTTGGGTCCAAGTTTGGGTCCTCCTCAAGGACCCCTAGGGTGGTCCTTGGGGGGTCGTACCCGGACGTTTGGACCCTAACATATACTTTTACAACTTTATACCATTTTTACAAGATTTATACCCCATACCTCACTTCAGAGCCCCTTTCAAGACCTAGGAACACACTATGTCTATTTTACTAGTTTTCCGAACGTCATGGTCGTTTCTTGACGTCTATGCCCTAACACCTCCAAACTAAGTTAGTTACATTAGATTAGGTCTGGAAACACTATTTTAACCATTTTTAGGATATTAACAATTATGTAAGGCTCTAGCTCACCCTATCATTTTCCGGAGTGTATCATCTATTAGATAAGGGTTTCATCCGATCCAGTATCTCTCCATGGGGTTCTCTGGATTTTTTTTGTTAGAAAGAATGTTGGTGCTCTTTGTATGTGCATCTACTATCGTCAGGTGAATAAGGTGACTATTAAGAATAAGTATCCTCTTCCGAGGATAGACAATTTCTTTGACAACCTTCACGGGGTAAGCTATTTCTCTAAGATTGATCTTTGATATGGTTCACCAATTGAGGGTGAGAGGAGATAACATTCCGAAGATGGCTTTTCGAACTCGGTATCATCATTATGAGTTTTTAGTAATGTCATTTGGATTGACTAATACTCCGGCAACATTTATGGATTTGATGAATAGGGCTTTTAGAAAATACCTTAACATGTTTGTGATTGTGTTCATTGATGATATTTTGATCTACTCAAGGAGTGAGGGTGAGCATATTAATCATTTGAGGATTGTCTTGCAAATCCTTAAGGAATAACAACTCTTTGCAAAGTTTAGAAAGTGTGAGTTTTGGCTAAGGTCTGTAGATTTCCTTGGTCATATTGTTTCAAGTAAAAGTATTGAGGTAGATCCTCAGAAGATGTATGTGGTCAAGAGTTGTCCTAGACCTCCAACACCTTCGGACATTAGATGTTTCTTGGGTTTGGCTGGTTATTATCGACGGTTTATTGAGGGGTCTTCTTCTATTTCCTCTCCATTGATGGCTTTGACTCAAAAGAAGGCTAAGCTTCTATGGTCGGAATTATGTGAGAAAAGCATCCAAGAGTTGAAAGATAGACTTACCTTCGCTCCGGTTTTGACTATACCAGAAGGAATGTATGGCTTTGTGGTGTATTGTAATGTCTTGAGAATTGGGTTGGGATGTGTGCTTATGCAAAATGGAAAGGTTATTACCTATGCTTCAAGGCAACTTAAGGTCCATGAGAAGAATTATCCGACCCATCATCTTGAATTAGCGGCGGTGGTTTTTTCCTTAAAGATATGGAGGACCTATTTGTATGGTGTTCATGTAGATGTGTTGACCAACCACAAGAGCTTGCAATATGTGTTTAACCAGAAATATCTGAATCTTCGCCAAAGAAAGTGGCTTGAGCTATTGAAAGATTATGATATGAGTGTTCTCTATCACCCCGGTAAGGCGAATGTAGTAGGGGATGCTCTTAGTAGGTTGTCCATGGGTAGTGTTTCTCATATTGATGACAATAAGAACGAATTGGTATAAAATGTACATAGATTTGCCTGTTTGGGTGTTCGGTTGGTGGACTCTGCCAAGGGTGGTGTGATGGTTCATAATTGTTCTGAATCGTCTTTTATGAGTGATGTGAAAGATAAGCAATCCCTAGATAAAATTTTGGTGGAATTGAACGAGGTTGTGGTGAATAAATCAGTTGAGTCTTTCTCCGTAGGGGGATATGAGGTACTTAGATACCAAGGTCGGTTTTGTGTTCCAAATATGGATGACATAAGGGAAAAAATCTTGAAACAAGCCCATAGTTTTAGGTATTTCATTCACCCGAGAGCCACCAAGATATACCGTGACTTGCGGGAGATTTATTGGTGGAACGGGATGAAGAAGGATATTGTGGGATTTGTGGCTACGTTTCCAAATTACCAACAAGTGAAGGTTGAGCATCAGAAACCGGGAGGTTTATCCCAAATATTAGCATACCTACTTAGAAGTGGGAAGACTTGAATATAGATTTTATAGTTGGGTTGCCACGTACTCGTTGACAATTGATTCGATTTGGGTCCTAATAAACAAAATGACAAAATCGGCCCATTTCATTCCCGTCAAAGTTTATTATGTGGCGGAAGACTATGCTAAGTTATATTTGAGGCAAATGGTAAGGTCTCATGGGATAGTTTGTACATTATCTCTGATAGAGGTACTCAGTTTACTTCTCAGTTTCAGAAGTTATTCCAAAAGGGGCTGGGCACTAAAGTGAAGCTTAGTACGGCTTTTCACCCACAAACCGATGGGCAAGCAGAGAGAACAATCCAAATTTTAAAATATAT
This sequence comes from Solanum chiquidenum, assembly GCA_029582725.1. NCBI lineage: Eukaryota > Viridiplantae > Streptophyta > Magnoliopsida > Solanales > Solanaceae > Solanum > Solanum chiquidenum. The sequence continues at coordinate 10,239 of JAJOOS010032038.1, forward strand.
GTTGAGAGCATGTGTCATCGATTTCAAGGAAATTTGGGAATATCACTTGCCATTGATAGAGTTTGATTATAATAATAGCTACCATTCTAGTATTAGTATGTCCCCTTTTGAAGCTCTTTACGGTAGGAGGTGTAGATCTCCTATGGGGTGGTTTGAGGTGGGTGAAGTTGGCTTGATAGGACCCGAATTGGTTCATGACACTATGGAGAAAGTCCGGCTTATTAGAGAGAGGTTGATAAAAACCCAAAGCCGACAATAGTCCTATGCCGATGTTTGAAAAAGAGACCTTGAGTTTGAAATTAGTGATTGGTCTACTTGAAAATCTCACCCATGAAGGGCGTGATGAGATTTAGGAAGAGAGGGAAGCTTAGTCCCAGATACATAGGCCCATATCAAGTTCTAATACATTTTGGTAAGATTGCTTATGAACTTGATTTGCCGAATGATTTGGCAATGATGCATCCGGTTTTCATGTCTCTATGCTTAAGAAGTGTGTTGAAGATCCGACATCCATAGTTCCCCTAGAAGTCTTGGGGGTTGACGAAAGTCTCTCTTATGAAGAGGTATCGGTTGAGATCTTAGACCAGCAAGTTAGGAAGTTGAGGAACAAAGAAGTTTCTTCCGTTAAAGTTTTGTGGAGGAATCACTTCGTTGAGTGCTACTTAGGAGGTGGAGGCCGATATGAAGTCTCGATATCCTCATCTTCTTCCTTCTACTCTAGCTTGAGGTAATGAGTTTCCTCATTGTTTGCTTCTTGTTTGAAGTCATGTGTCTTTTGATGTTCCCATGATTTCCTTATGTTGTTCATGTTCATGAAAACTTGTGTTTTGAAAGAAAATGAGTTTATATGATTGATTTTCCTCATGTTGTAGGGCATTGAGTATGAGTTGCCTATAGATTTCATGAGATGAATTGATGAACTTGCTTTAGATATGCCTTTTGAGATTGAATATATGAGCTCCATGAGATTTTGTTGAGCATGCTTGTATCTTGGAGAAGGCAATTCCTCCTTGTAAATGAGTAATATTGAAATTTCATGCATGTTGGGTTGCTAGATGTAGTTCCTACTTTCTTATGATGCATTTGAGGTTGTTGAGCTTGGAGTCGATAGTTCCTCCTTAGTTGTATGCATTCATTAAAGGTTGGGTTGTTAATTCCTCTCCTACTCTTTTTGAACCAGTTTAAATCTCACTCGAGGATGAATGGTCCCAAGGGGCAGATATTGTAACACCCCATTTCCGAAAAAGGGAAAAGATCATATTTTGGGAAGTTGCAGGTGCCAGCCATGGAGGCCAACCACGACCCATGGGTTGAACCACGGATTGTAGGTAGGTCCGTGGGTTAGCCACCTTTGCAAAATTTCAGAGTCCCATGACCACGGCTTGCCCTATGGACCGTATGGTAGACCACGATCTATGGTCAGGGTCCGTGGTTTGAGGACAAAGATTTGACTTTTTCAACCCAACCACGGTCTACAAGGACGGACCGTGGGTCAGACCATGGCCTGTCAACTGGGGTCCGTCGGTGGCTGCTGTCAGCTAATGTAAGGGGCAGTTGGGTCTTCTCCAGTTTTAATTAAATCAAAGTGAGGTTTTTTTTCCTAAGTCTAGGACCCCTATATAAATCATTTAACCCCTAAATTTACACATTAAGCTCATTCTCTCAAACTCACAAAAAGAATTGGATTTCCTCTCTATATAATTCTTTCTCTAGAAAATTGAAGAAGAAGGAAGAGTTAAAGCCAAGTTCAAAGTTAAGTCTTCATTCCTCAAGCATTTGTAGGCCTAGTGATTAAGGTATGATATCTTTTCATCCATCAATTCTGTCACTCCTCAAATCCCATTACGACGGACAGGCACCCGATGCCCTAAAGGCCCAAGAGAACCAACATGTAACTTTTGCTTACTATGCATAGAACTATGACAATATTAAAGTTGTGACAAGTTCACATAGGATGCAGTGATACGAACCAACATAACTAGACCCAAAACTTATATACAAGACTTGGACGTTGAGGCTATAACTCGTAAAGAGGTAAGACACAACTGAACTATATACATTAGTATACAAAGCCTCTAAAATATAGGAAAACCTTAGTTTAGGGCGGGACAAGGCCTCGCCTTACCCTTAACAATCATACAGTAACCAAATAGGTGCCAAAGACTTTGTAATCCCCGAATCAACCTAACAGCTGAGTTTATGTTCTCCTACTAAAGAGGTCTACTAGCTGGAGTACTTGTGCCTGCAGCATAAAATGCAGCGTCCTCGTAAGGGACGTCAGTAGAAAAAAATGTATTGAATATGTAAGGAAATAACATATGTGAAATAAGACTCAAATGAAATCAAGTATCCGTATATAAGTGCATAGATCAAAATAGGAGACCACCTTTTTTACTCTTGTGGGAGAATGTATGTTACATTCATTTTTTTACTTTTCTGTGTGGTATGATCCTTATAAGGAATGTGATACAAATGACCCGTTCATTAGTGGTAGAAGAGGATGACCCATGCTAGGCATTTTCCCTGGGATGTTGTCCTCATAATTACACCAATTGAGATCGGCCTATGCTATGCTTTCGCCCCTTAGCTGCCACCCTTGTATACCAATTAGGATCGGCCCATGGTAGGCTTTCACCCCTGAGTTGTCAACCTTCTATAACAATTGGGATCGACCCATGCTAGGCATTTTCCCTTGGGCTGCCACTCATAATTATACAGATTTCTTCACTTAGATTCTTTAATCTTTGAGATTGTTGTTTCAGTGGTCATAATCATTTTTGTGATTTGGAAATACGGACCAATAGTAGAAGACATGAAAATAATAACTTCAACGCAATAACAATGACATAAGGAGCTTAAATGACACAATTGACTTCAATTGACTAATAGGAGAATTCATCAATCTTGCCTTTGCAAATACCATTTCTATACTAGAACCTAGGAGGATATTTACACAGGTATAGAGTAATAAACATATAATGTAACACCACGGAAACTAGTAGACCAAACCAGAGCCACAAGCTAGGGTTCTAAGACTTGATGTATGGGAAATAGAGTCGTAGATGAGACTTTATGTGTTTAGAATGAGGAGTTTAATGGTTGAACAAAAAGATATGTATTATACCTAGTATCCTAGATTACCTTTAAGAGTTTGGTTGTGCATGGGAAGGGCAACTACCAAGGCAAAAGGGCAAGCCTAAGCCAAAGGGCCAAGGCTGCCCAAACCTTGGCAGCTACTGCCCAAGGGTTCACGACCACCTTCACGACCAGTGGTGTGAACCACGGTACGTGAAGGTATCCTTGGAGATGCCTTAGACACTTGGGAGTCCATTCCAAGAGGCAAAGACACTGTCTCAAGTTCACGAGGCACTTCACGAGCAGTTGGCTTGACCACAGCCCGTCAAAGTGCCCATGAAGGTGCCTTAGTGTTTTAGGGTGTTTTAGGGTCTTGGAAAGTTGGGGGAGCTACTGGTCAAGGGACCACGGGCACCACCACAGACCGTGGTGCCGTTCAAGGATCGTCCAAGTGGCCGTGGTGCCTGGGACGAGGCTGCCAGGTGAAGGACATTTGGGTAAAATACTATTCGACTAGTTTTAAGTGGGGGTCATTTTATATGTCTTTTATTCACAAATATAGACTATTTTAAGTCCTTAGACCCCAAGTTTAAGTCATTTTACATTATACTCAATTCAAAAACCCAAATCACTCCTCTCTCAAATATTTCTCTCTCTAAGAAGAACCTCCATTGAAGAAGAAGCTAGGGTTGAAGCTAATCTCAAGAACACAGGCTCCATTGCTAAAGGATTGTGCTAGGTATTTGATTAAGGTATGTTTAGCTTTTCATCTATGGGTTATTCCACCTATAGATTCCCCTAGAAACCCCCAAGGTTTGTGAAGAAGAACCTCAATCTAAGCTAGGGTTACTTCCAATATATGGGTTTTAGGTGGGTACGATTCCAAAGTGTTGGATACTACTCATATATGATTAATTTACTATTGATTCATGATATTATGAATAATTTATGTGAATTCCTTGTTTTAACCCTAATTTTAAGTATGTGGGTTTAGATATTTTGATGAGAAATTGATGGTTCTTGATAGATTTTCTAGAGTTATCACCATGTATAGAACTTATCCAAGAATGGGAATATGAAATCATGAATTGAACTAGACTTATGCATGTATGATAGAATATGAATTGAATGATTAGAATTGAGACACTATGATGAATTATGCTTAGAATTGTCTATGATTAAGGCTTATGAATGATGTGTATTGTGATCTAGACTAGTATGTTGATTGTGCTCATTAGAATAAAATAGCTTGAGGTTGAGCCTTATGATTTCTTAGTGGATAGTTGAATTATGTAGCTTGGGATGGTAGATCTCATGGTATCTTGGGATTGAGGAATTAAGCTCTCCTAAGGTTAGCTTGAACTAGCTTTGGTAGGATGATTTTCATGATAGCTTGCATTAGTATAGGCATGGTAGCCTAGTATTGAGGATCTATACTCTCATATGGGTAGCTTGCATTGTTAGAATGCATTTCATGGTAGCTTGACTTGGTTAGGCCAAGAACATTTCATGGTAGCTTAGGATTGATACATCATGCTCTCCTAAGGATATATTAGGGTGGAGGATTCACACTACCCTAAGGATAGCTTGCATCTTATTGAATGGTTTCATGGTGGCTAGGTTGGTATACTTGTATCCTTCCTTTCATAGCTTGGATTGTATGATAGGATATTTTCCATGGTGGTTAGGTCTAGCATTATAGAATGTTATACTTTGATAGTCTAGAATGATAAATAGTTAGCATTGAGTAAACTATCCTAAAGGAGTACTTAGTGTGAGTGGTAGTATGGGATGCCAGTCATACATGACAGAAGTATGACTTGAAGCTACTTATGAAATGTCATCTTATGTGATGTATGCCTAGCTTGGAGTGTTGCTATAATGTCTTCCATTATATGAATTGACTTAAGATGATAGTTCCTTGTCAATATGAAACTAGGTCAATAGTGACACTTAAAAATGATGAATATGAATATGGTGACCTTAAGGATATGCTTAGTGTGTGTGGTATTATGGGATGCCCCACATGTATTGCACAAGTTTTCCTTGAGGTTACTTAGGGATATATTTCTCTTATGACATGGAAACCTAGGTCTTGACTATGGAGATGGGCTATGACCAAGAATGACCAAAGAGAGGTACTTAGCTTGGATAGTATTATGGGATGCTATCTTTGCATTGCACAAGTATACCTGAAGGTGGCTTGTGAAGTATTCCTCTTGAGTATGAAGGATTAATGGTTGAAGTATGAAATTATGAATGTTTTATGTTAAATTGCTATGATATGATGCTTATGTTGGAATTTATGATATAGTTATGTTATTGTCTCTTATGCATATGTCTTATGTTGACTAACCATTTGAGATGCTTTATGATGTTGTGCTAGCTTTCATACTTGGTACATTTTGTACTAACGCATATTGCCTACATTCTAATCAAATGTAGGATCTTGGAAGATTAAGTTACCTGGAGGTTGGGTTCCTAAGTGCAAGAAGATTGAACATTGGTGAGTCCTCATAGGTTCGAGGACAAACCCCTTATGTTTCATTTATGTCTTTTCTTATGTTTTAGACTTTATGCGCGCTGTGTCTCAAGACTTTTATTAATATTATTTATAGATGGTTTGAGACAAATATATTAGAAAAACTTCCTCCTTTATGAAATGCTTTCCGAGTTTATATTTAAAGAACGTTTTAAATTTCCCTACTTTTCTACAATCCTATGTTATGATAATGCTAAGGGCTTGAATGCATCCCCTTCGAGGTAAAGTACACCATGTTACGACTAGGGGGTGCTCTCGGGTCGTGACAAACTTGGTATTAGAGCATAAGGTTTTGGGATAAGTTTTAGGATGTCTCAAACCACGTCTAGGAGAGTCTTATTCATCGGTGTGAGTCGCAAAATATCTATGAATAGGAGGCTATGGGATGCTTAGGAAACGTCTCACGTCTTCATTCTCTTAGTCGTTCCATAGAGTTTGACTTTAGTAGGCCCTTTTCTAATCCATGCCTTTGGTTATTTCAGGGTACGGCTAATACTAGGGCGAATGCGAGAAGGAAAGGAGAAGACAATGGGGACCAAGAGATCCCTCTCCAAGTTCCAAATAAAGCTCCTCCTCGAGTTCCTGTTGACCTTCCAATTGGGAATGTCACTCTAGCGGAGTTTAGGGCTTCTATTCAATTGTTGGCTCAAGCCTTGATGGCACAAGCCAATAGAGATGTGGTGGCTCCGACAAACCCTATAGGGGAATGGACGCTTATAGGATTAGGGAGTTCTTGAGGATGAACCCTCTAGAGTTTAGTGGCTCCAAGGTGGAGGAGGATCCAAATGGGTTCATAGATGAGGTGTATAAGACACTTGCTATCATGGGGGTAAATTCTAGAGAAAAAGCGGAACTTGCCGCTTACCAATTGGAAAATGTTGCCCAAATTTGGTATGAGCAATGGAAAGATTCTAGGCCGGTAGGGGCGGGTCCTATAGAGTGGGAAACCTTTAAGTTGGTTTTCATTAATAGGTACTTTCCTCGGGAGTTGAGGGAGGCTAAGTTGGAAGAATTCATAAATCTTAAGCAAGGCAATATGAGTATCAATGAGTATACCTTGAAGTTCACTCTTTTGTCTAAGTATGCTCCATATTTGGTAGCAAGTCCCAGGGATTTGATGAATAGGTTTATGACGGGGGTGTTCGAACTACTAGAAGAAGAATGATGTATGTAAATGCTTGTTGATGATATGGATATCTCACGCCTCATGGTGTTTGCCTAACAAATAGAAGAGTCTAAACTCAAGAAGGAGAGGGCTAGGGAGAAAAAAAGGTCTAGGGTGGATAATGATGGGTCTGATGGACATGGTCATTCTAGGAATCAAAAAACATTTTCCGGACAAGGTTATTCTAATGCTCCTAAGTATAAGTAAGAGAGGGTGTCTACTGCTAGGTCACAAGGGAAAGGTAGTGAGTCCCTATGGCCTACTTGTTCTAGGTGTGGTAAGAGGCATGAGGGTAAGTGTTTGGCCGGTAGAGATGGTTGTTATGGATGTGGTGAGAGTGGCCACACGAAGAAAGATTGCCCAAAGGCAAAGGCTACTACAAGAGAGGGTACACAAGTTGCCCCTATTGGTGGGGATGATGAGCCTCCAAAGAGGAATAGGTTTTATGCTCTCCAATCTAGAGAAGATCAAGAGTGATCTCCTCATGTCCATTTCCGGTATGTGCTTCTTTCATGTTTTATAAAAAAAAATAGATTCCTTATCTTTTATGACTTGTTATGTTGGACTTGATGTTGTCCTTGCCTTGATTGATGTTTAGAAAAGCATGTGTGGGTTTACTCCCCAGGGAGAGATAGTGTTCCAATTCCATAAGTTTTTTACATGATTGTGTGTTGCTATGATTTCTTTATGTATGTTTATGAAGTTATGTAGGCCTTGTTAGAATTGATCTAATATTGCCTCATGTTGTGGCATCTTTGAGTCAATGTGCATTTTTAGGCTCCATGAATTTATTTTGAGCATGTTGTAGCTAGGATATGTTAGTTCCTCCTTGGAAATGAGTAATATGTCTCTTTAATGCATTTTGGGTTGCATTAGGTATGTTTAGCTTGGAATTAAAGTTTTCTTGGTTGTTAGTGTGCATGTAGATGCAGTGCATGCATGATGGGCTGCTAGTCTAGAGTCTCTTCGTTTAAAAAAGTGTTTATAAATTCATTCGAGGACAAATGTTTCCAAGTGGGAGATATTGTAACACCCTGGAAACTAGTAGACCAAACTAGAGCCACAAGCTAGGGTTCTAAGACTTGATGTATGGGAAATAGAGTCATAGATGAGACTTCATGTGTTTAGAATGAGGAATTTAATGGTTGAACATCAAGATATGTATTAGACCTAGTAGCCTAGATTACCTTTAAGAGTTTGGTTGTGCATGGGAAAGGCAACTACCAAGGCAAAAGGGCAAGCCTAAGCCAAAGGGCCAAGGCTGCCCAACCTTGGCAACTACTGCCCAAGGGTACAGGACCACCTTAGTTTCTGGAAATTAATCCTCTAAACTTGTACTTCAATAACTTAAACTCACCTTCAAACTTAAACTTGAAAAAGTATTTTAGGGCTGCTTTTTGAAACCAAGAAAGACCACGAGAGAAACTTTAAAAAACTGAAATTTTAGAAGTTAAAAATGAAGCAAAAGATCTAATATTTATCCCTTTAAAAGAGAGGTGGATTGGCCGACTTTTTTGGCCAATTTTGGTCCATATATTGTCAAGCAGGTGACCCACCTACTTGGCCTTTAACTTGGGCCTTTGAGGACTTCAACACATGTTGGGTCTTTCTGCTAATTATCCCTCTATTCTTGTCAATTTGGGCCATAATTAATGCAAGTAGGTGATCCACCTACTAGGACTTTTCACTTGGGCCTTTTTGAACTTAAGAATATTGGGCCTTGGCTGTCCATTTTCTCCTTATTATTCTATTCAACTTGGGCAAGATTAATGTAAGTAGGTGGTAGTGTACTTGGCCCAATTGCATGGTGAAAAAAGTCTTAGTGGGTGATGCACCTACTTGGTCCTTTGGTTTGTGAATAAGTCAAAGTTGGTGATGCACCTACTTGTTACGTACTATCTTGGTTAAGTCTTAGTAGGTGATGCACCTACTTGGTCCTTTGGGTTGGTCAATAAGTCAAAGTAGGTGATGCACTTACTTGTCACCTACTAGCTTAGTTAAGTCAAGCAAGCAACTCACTTATTTTAATTCATTTTCTAAATCTTTTCCTTTTTCTTTAACTTTACACTTCACCTTAAACTTTAAGCTCAAATACGACCTGACTATCTGGAGTTTAAAGTCTTTCGTCGGAGTTGACTTGGAGTATAAATGCTGAAACGGGCAAGGTAAACAACACCTTCCAATCTATTTTAAACAAACACTACTAATCTAAGAAATATTGTCCCTCACTTATACAATAATTCTATGTCAAGTGTCACATGAATAAAAGTAGCATATGGAGAATATAGGGCTTTACAGATTCCTTCCGTCCATGGAGTTCCCTAGTTTTCCCCAATTGAGAAGATAGAATCCCCAATTTGAGTTACGGTTTGTTCCAATGGTGTGGGTATTGATGAATGTTGATCCAATTGAGTAGATTATGATTTTTATGATTTAATTTATAGTAATACATGTTTTTAGGATGAAATTACGTGTACCCATGCCTAACCCATGTCTAAAATGATGATATTGATGTAATATGGGTTTTATGCCATGAAAGGGTAATTTGCGGGTTTAGATGTATTCAATCAAGGATTCATGAGATACATTAGAATTGAAGCCTATATGGTGATTCATGATTATATTGCTTTGAGATTGAAGATTATGATATGAATATGATGTTGAATTAGTTGAGATTGAGCATATAGAATGACTATGAAATATAGGGCTTTGAGAGTAAAGCTTATGTTGTCAATTTTTGACTATTAATGTAATTGTTGTGGAAGGGATAGTTCCCTCATGAATTGTTATGATTATGCATGTGAAAAGTTTTCTCACATTGAATGTTTCTAGGTTGAAAGGGTTGCTCACCTAAAATGAATCTAATGCTAATGACTAAGATATTAATGAGGCTAGAGGCGATTATCAATGACCTCCAAATGAGTTGGATATGAGATGATTACCCGTATTCCATGAAGTAGGATAAAGAGGCGATTACTCTCATTCCTTAAAGTTGAACAAGAACCGACTCCGCATGTTCTTAAGATATGATTGGACAAGAGGCGAATACCCATGATCCTTATAGAATGACAAGAGGCGAATACATATGTCACATGTTGTTGGACTAGACCATATGTTAAGAAGGACTAGAGGATAGACTACCCATTTTCCTTTCAAGTAAGGCAAGGGGCGATTCCCCATGTCTATAGAAGATAAGCTAGACTATGCTATGATGTAAGATGACCTTGGATTGTTGCTTGAGTTACCTTCCATGATATTCTTGACTAGAGCTAGATGACCCAAGTCTCGACTAAGGATAAGTTGAGGTTACTTCAAGAAGTATTCCTCATATATTATGATGATTTATGTGCATTGATTATGCTTATGACTGATGTTGTTATCTCTTATGCTTATGTTAATGTTTATGTTGGCTATCATATTTAGTACATGTTTGTACTAATGCATAATCCTGCCGACATTTCTTATCAAAATGTAGGGTCCGATGATATCGGTTTTCATCCCCATGGCTAGGATCTTAGTTAAGTAAGGATTGAAGATTGGTGAGTCCTTATAGCATTCAAGGATTTGACCACCATTTCCTTATGTCTTTCATTTTATGTTTTTAACAATATTGTATGGGTTGTGTCCAAATGAAACTTTTGTATTAGATGGTTTGAGACGAGTTGTATAAGACTTCTGCTACGTTTTATAATACATTGATTGTGTTTGAAAATGGATTTAAATTTTACCGTATTTCTATTATATTATGTTATGAAAGCTAAGTAGCTTATATGAGGCCTCACGGGTCTTGTATGTGTCACGACCCAGGGGTACACCCTAGATGTAACAAGGCACGTAGAACCCCGAAGGACTCAATGTAAGTCACTTAGCATATCATAACATAAAGCAATAGAAATGAAGCAGAAATTTTAAAACTTTTTCCATACAATCGAAGTCTTTTATAAAAGCAAGCGGAAGTCTTTAACACTTTCTCTCAAACAATCTAATACATGAAAGTCTTTGGGACGCAGCCCATACATAAAACATAAAATAAAGACAAAGGAAATGGTGGCTTATCCTCGATGCTATGAGGACTCACCAATCTTCCACTCCTTTCTCTACTAGAAACCTAGCCACGAGAATGGAACTCAATAACGTCGGACCTTACATTTGATAAGAATGTATGATAGATTATACGTTAGTACAAAATTTACTAAATATGATAGCTAGCATAACATTATAAGAGCATAACATAACGTTAGCCAGCATAAGACATAAGCATAAGAATAAGAGATAACAACATAATCTCCAACATAGACATAATATAAGCATTAGTCATCATAGGCATAATCCATATACATAGTCAGTACTTAGACCTTCATATCATAAGAGAACAACTTCATAAGTAACCTCCAAGTATACTTGTGAAATTCATGGATAAGACCCCATAAACTTACCCACACTAAGTACCACTTTAGGCCATCATACATATTGATCATCTCTTTGATCTCATAATTAGCTCATCATAAAGAACAAGGGGAATCACCTCTATTCATACATATCATGGAAGACTTATCAAGCCACAATCCATACAATTCATCATTCATGACATAATACATATTAAGGAATCATAGGTATTCGCCTCCATGTTCACAATAGGGTGTAATGTAGGTATTCGCCTCCACATTACTTTATAAGGATCATAGGTATTCGCCTCAATGTCGTTCATAATAAGATATAGGTATTCGCCTCCGTATCAATTTAAAGGCTAATGGGTATTCACCGTTTTCCTTGTTTTGGAAGTCACATATTAAGGGTAGTCAGCACACACTTTTCATATCATGACATGGGAAATCAAATCATGTTTATTAACTTAGGAATAGGGGAAATCACCTCACATCCTTCTCATATAAAGGTCTTTGGGGGAATCACCAAAAGCCTCATCACATTTCCTAGTCCTTGGACTTAGATTCATTTTAGGTGAGCAAACCTTTCAACCTAGAATCATTCTATGTGAGAGAACCTTCATATCATAACATGTTTATGCATAAGTGTGTATATGAGAATATTCTTTCAACAACACAACAACAAATCATAATCATAGACACTTCACTCTCAATGTGTTTTAAAGAATGTTCATTGATTTCATAAAGCATACATAATTCTCATATTTTACCTTCTAGAGGTTAAAATATTTTCTTTAATCATCACATGTAGAATTCTAACATTAGACATGGATATCATCATAACTCAAGTGATTCTATCACTTCATACAACCAAACATTCATAAGGTAGATTAGTTGTGTAAAGTCCTTCCGCAACAATTCTAACTTGTAGTCTACCATTATCCTACAAGTTTCACTCTTAAAGCCTTAACATTCCTAATTCATCATATTAGTTTTTACTTTCAAAACCCTAGTGATCAACATTCAGGACTACAAGACTTACTCTCAAAGCTTTACCTCTTACAATTATCATACATATCTAGATCACAAGACATTATAGTCATAAGCTTCATTTTTAAGCAATTCTAATCATATCTCACCATAAAGGTTCAATCTCAGGCATGACTAGTCACGATCCATCATATATACCTTAATCTAATCCAATTCATGTCTATATACTTTTAATCTTGAAAAATTACTATACATGTCATCGACCCTAGAAGATTATCTCTAAATCCTCATTTTCCCTCTTCAAGGTATAAACCCACATTACTTCAATTTCATCAATTAGACTAGGATAGGCATAGAAAACATGTAATTTCATCATAATAACATGATTCACTACTAATTCAATCATAAACAATGAACATCCACTAAATTGGATTCATAGTCAACTTAACCCATAATATTGGAAGGAACCCTAACTTGAATTGGGGATTTCATCTTCACAATTGTGGAATAACTAAGGGGCTCTCTGAAAGGAAGAATCCATGGATGAATAAGCTATCATACCTTGATTATAAGGACTTACAAAGCTTGCAATAATGGATTCTTGACTTGACCTAGCTTGATTCTCTTCTTCTTCTTCACTTTCTAGAGAGAGAATTTCTTGGAGGGATTGGGTTTCTTTTGGTGAGTTGAAATAATGACTAGGATCAATGAATTTAAGGGTCTAAAAGCTTTATATAGGTGGTCTAAGTAATTTTAAAATGACACCACTCATTAACTAATTAATTACGGAAAGTTCCATAAAGCCCCTAACTTAACCGTCTAAGTCAACTCACCCATGAGTCCACGCCCATGGGCTGTGAGTAGACCCACGGGGCATACTGGTCTTCCCTGGGTGGTGGTCTGCAACTCTCAATTTGGGAACCTCACCAATGACCCCTCACTCATGGGGCGTGGGTCCCTTCGTGGGTGGACTGTTTTGGGAAGCCTACTAGGGTCTTCCTCAAGGACCCTTGGTTGGTTCTTCGGGAGTTGTACCTTGACGTCTAATCTTCAACACTTCATTTTAAGTATGGGGAGTTATATCTACAACTCTAACCCTCATGTCAAGATCTAGTTTAGCCTACTAGTTTCTGGGGTATTCCAATATCTCCCCCTTGGGAACATTCATCCTCGAATGACACTCTAGGCACTTCTTAAGGCCACGACCCTAGACTAGCAACCCATCATGCATGCAACTCATCTAAATGCACATGTACAAGGGAGGAACTTCATCTCCTAACTAAACATACTCAATGCAACACAAGAGAGTAAGAACTAGATCTAACAACCCAAAATGCATGAAATTCAACATCTACTCATGTTCAAGGAGGAACTACCATCTCCGAACTAAAACATTCTCACATACACTCATGTAGATCATATGCAATTTAATCTCAAAAAGCATTCATTCAAGGAGGAAATCTCTCAACGCCAAACTAATGTATGCTCATTAATTCATCTCATAAAGTCTATAAGCAACTTATACTCAATGCTCTACAACATGAGGAAAAAAATTATGCGAACTTTATTTTCTTTCTAAACACAAGCTTTTATGAGCATGTATCACATAAGAAGATCATTAAAACATCTAAAACTCACATGAATTAAAACATATACCAAACCATGAACATTAAGAACATCCAACGACCCTGCTAAATAAGCACATCATCTCCCCCTTGGGAGCAAGCCTAAACGGACTTTTTAAGCACCATTTATTTCAACTCAACTAAGGTCGATCAATCTATCACTAGGACTTTACATCCATCACACAGGAGGGTTCTAAACCATGGTGTACTATACTACTACTCTTTATAGGAGTCTACTAATTGAACATCTCAAGGTCTCTTCTAAACACCCTATTCTTCAAGTCTTCATCAGCATACCGAAAGCTCAAAATGGCCAAGTAGGGTTCTTCTATCAATACAATCATAACAACAATGAAGCCCATTCATACTAAAGACAACATCAAAATCTAACATATAAAGTCTATCAAGTCACAAAAGATAAGAAATACCATAATCTAATAAATCACAAAACACATACCGGTATCAACATTCGGAGGGTACTCTTGTTCACTTGTAGCTTGGAGAGCATAGAACCTATTCTTCTTTGGAGCACTACCACCCAAACTAATTGGACCAAATGAAGAGTAGGGTTGAGACCTACGACGACTATACCCTTCATTTTTAGCAACTTTAGGGCAATGCCCTATCTTGTGGCCCAACTCACCACAACCAATACAAACATTAGAACCTGCTAGGCATTCACCCGCATACCTCCTATCACACTTACTACATCCCGGCAATAGAATCTCACTACTATTGTCTTGAGACTTAAGGTTAGACACCCTTTCTTGGTTGAACTTAGGAGTTTTTAAGGGCCTTTTCCCAGGGAACTTTGGTCTAAACCTAGGGCGACCTTGTCCATCAGACCTTGTGTTGGAGAAGTTTCAAACTCCGGTTCTAACCCTCTTTGCTTCCCTATACTTCTCCTGAAGCTTAATTCCTTAATTTGTTGGGTGTACACCATAACACATGAGATATCCATATCGTGATGGAGCATTGTCATACATCATTCTTGTCTTTCCATCTCGAACACGCCCGTCAAGAACCTACTCATCATATCCCTCGCATTCGTCACCATAGAATGGAACATACTTGGATAGTTGGGTAAAATTTAGGGCATACTCATTAACACTCAAGCTACCTTGCCTAAGGTTAATGAACTCTTCCACCTTAGCTTCCCTCAACTCTCGGGGAAAGAACCTATCAAGAAGCGCTAATTTAAATACTTCCCACTCTATTGGACCCGCTCCTACCGGCCTCCCATCTTTCCATTGTTCATAACACACTTGAAAAACATCTTTCAATTGGTAAGCGGCTAGCTCCGCCTTTTCTACCGAAATCACCCCCATGAAAGCAAGTACCTTATAAACCCCTTAGGATCTTCTTTCACTTTGGAGCCATAAAACTCCAGAGGGTTCATCTTAATGAAATTCTTCACTCTCAAAGCGGACGTACCCACAATTTGGTTCACGGGGGCTACCACCTGTCTATGGGCTTGCGCCGTCACAGCTTGAGCCAACAGTTGAAAAGCTGACCTAAACTCCACATGAGTAACATTCTCAACTAGAGGATCAACCGGAGCTTGAGAAGGAGCTCGGGGAGGAACCTATTGATTCACATTGTCTTTCTCATTCCTTCTAGCATTCATATCCTGAAAACCATAGGGCACAAATTAGGGGAAAGACCTAATAGAGTTAAACTCTATGGCACGACTTACAGAATGAAAAAGTAAGATTTCCTAAGCATCTAATAGCCTCTCATTCATAAATGTGGCGGTCTTCACACATATGAACTCTAATAGACGTGGTTTTGAGACAATCCTAAAATCATTCTAAACCTTGTGCTATGATACCAAGTTTGTCACGACCCAGGGGTACACCCTAGATGTAACATGACACATAGAACCCCGAAGGACTCAATGTAAGCCACTTAGCATATCATAACATAAAGCAATATAAATAGGGCGAAAATTTTAAAACTTTTTCCATACAATCAAAGTATTTTATAAAAGCAATTGGAAGTTTATAAGACTTTGTCTCAAACCATCTAATACATAAAAGTCTTTGGGACGCAGCCCATACAAAAGTATAAAACATAAAAGAAAGACATAAATGGTGGCTTATCCTCGATGCTATGAAGACTAACCAATCTTCAATTCCTTTCTCTACCAGAAACCTAGCCATGAGAATGTTACTCAATATCGCCGGACCCTACATTTGATAAAAATGTAGGCAAGAGTATGTGTTAGTACAAAATGTACTAAATATGATAGCTAGCATAACATCATAAGAGCATAACATAAACGTTAACAAACATAAGACATAAGCATAAGAATAAGAGATAACAACATAATCATAAACATATTCTCCAACATAAACATAATGTAAACATTGGTCATCATAGGCATAGTCAATATACATAGTCAATACTTAGGCCTTCATATCATAAGAGAACCACTTCACAAGTAACCTCCAAGTATACTTTTGAAATGCATGGATAAGCCCATAATCTCACCCACACTAAGTACCACTTTAGGTCATCATACATACTAATCATCTCTTTGAACTCATATTTAGCTCATCATAACGGACAAGGGGAATCACCTCTAGTCATACATATCATGGAAGACTTATGAAGCCACAATTCATCATTCATGACATAATACATATTAAGTAATCATAGGTATTCACCTCAATGTTTATTTTAAGGAATCATAGGTATTCACCTCCATGTTCATTTTAAGGAATTATAGGTATTCAC
>JAJOOS010032039.1:0-19507 GCA_029582725.1 Solanum chiquidenum
ATTAAATTCCAATATGATAAGAATAATTTCGATTGAATAAATAGCTGACTTCACGTATGACATGTTATCTCAATTTTTATTGTTTTTTATTAAATAAACGTTGGCATTGTTTTTTTTTTTTTCGTTTTAAAATTTTAACGTCTTTTATCCATAACTTTTTTTAGAATAAACAATGTAGTTATGGTGGTTTGGTTTCTTGTGTTACTAAAACTATAGGTTATATAAATCTTCATATTAATGATCGTTTCAATTTTTCTAGCATAAGTAATTCATGTATAATTTCATAACAACAACAAATTATTTAAAATGTCTATAGTTGAGTCATTTAGTTAGGTGAAAACACATATTAATTTATTATGATTAATTTTTGAAAGCTTATGAGTAAATAAATATTTATCTAACATGCATTTATTGACTTTATATAAACATTACATACCATTTTGAAATGCTAGTTCAGATTATTCAATCACTCAAATAAAGTATTAACATTGGATGAGTTTCAGTAGAAGAATACATATGATCATAAATTGAAAAAAAAAAAACATGTTGTGGATGGTTTGAAAATTCGATTTATATTAAGTCCATATAAATTGCAGGTATATTAGTCAACCTAAAAGACATCATCTAAAATACATAATGTCTGAATCAGTTTGAAAAGTCAATTGAGAATAATATCTATCTCTCGATTTTTTTAATTGATAATATCGTGACCTTAAGTGGATCTTTGAGAAATATTTTTTTTATAATTAATCTTATCCATAATTATTGAAAGACATTTTTATAATTAATTAAGTGAACAGTGAACTCCAAATCCCAAGAACATAGCACATGTGAACACAACTAGAGTGGTATGGAGACCTGTGACGGTTTCAATTTATAGCTGTCCATATTTGACAATTGAATTTTAGATTAATACTAACGGAGAATTATTGAAAATATCACTAAATTTGTAAATTATTAATTATATTTTTGAACTAATGATAACTTTAAAAACACATCTTTATTTGATTAGTGAACTTAAATACACTCCAATCTTGTAATATGCGTTAAATATACCTCTAAATTCTCGTCAAATTTAAAGATGTTTTCAGCACTTCTCTCGACTTTTTATTAAAAGCTTACAAAAATTTAAGACTACTTACTATATCATGTGGCAGATCAAAGGTGTATATATCTAAATTTATATCACCAATACACCTTCGATCAATATATAAATTTATTATTATATTTAAAGATTAATATAATAGATTATGATTTTATAAAAATGGACAATAAGATTATACTTAAAAATCAATTATGATTCTTTGGCAATTCTTTAAGTAACAATAAAACGATTGATTTTGACAAAATTTTATTCTTTAAGCATCCCACAATTCAAAGTGAAAAGATTACACCAATTCTTGTTGGTATAAATTCAAATTAGTTATTACATAAAAGACCTGATATATTTGATTTTTAACATTTCTATAAATGAGAGAATTACATTTGAATCACTTTTTTCAATAAAAATATTATATCAACTCAAAATTAAATATAGACATTTTTCCTTTTAAAATTTTTTTTTAGACAAATAAAGGATCTAAAAGAGATTTCCAATTTTGAATGGTGACAAAAAATCAAAACTTTGAACCATCTAGAAATAAAAAGAAAATCACCAACACATATGGTATCACAAATATAACTACTTATATTTTAATCAGAGATTTCGTATTTGAGTCATATTGAATATGAAAAAATCATTACTAGGGATCGTTTTCCTTCGAATGGAGCCCACGAAAGCTCTAATCCGATTTATAACTTTAATCCGATCTAATTAAACTTTACGTGAATACTAAACACCGAATAAAAACTAAAAATAAAGAGATAAAAAGGATTTTGGGGGGGAAAATTGAAGGAAAAAAAGGGCACCCACTCTGTTCTGTTGGATAGTCTGCATCCCACGTACCAATTTTGCAACTAATCTCTCTTTCTTTAATCAGGTGCTTCTTTCCATAATCACAAAACATATTGCAATTTCGATCTAATAACAATATTCAAGATTTGCATAAAACCACTGTAAGTTGTCTAAATCATTCTCCAAATCTCCTCATTTGCCTACTTTTTTCTTTGATTTGTTCAAGATTTTGAAAAGGGTGTGATTTTTGTTGTTGTTTGGAAAACAATAAATGGTTGTATGTGTATATATCTCTTGTTGATAGCATGGTGGTGTTTTGTGTTAAAGTTTGAGTTTTTATTGATCAAGTGAATCGAGATTCAAAAGGGGTTATACTGGATTTGGTTAAATGGTATTTGGGCTGTGGTTTCTTGGATGTTTTTGTGTTGAAGTTTGAGTTTTTATTGATGAAGTGAATCAAGATTCAAAAGGGGTTCTAGTAGATTTGGTTAAATGATAGTTTGTGTTAAAGTTTTGAGTTTTTATTGATGAAGTGAATCAATATTCAAAAGGGGTTCTACTGGATTTGGTAAAAGTTGGGCTGGTGGTTTCTTGGATTATTTTGTGTTAAAGTTTGAGTTTTTATTGATTAAGTGAATCAAGATTGGAAAGGGGTTCTACTGGATTTGGTAATTGGTAGTTGGGCTAGTGGTTTCTTGGAGATTTTGCTGATGGATTGTTTTGGTGTGTGGAGGATCAGTAGTGCTGACTAGAATGTGTTTTGAAGGTTATTGCATTGGTTATTGGAAGTGGTGGAACCAATAACTAGGACAAATGAGTACTTTCGGTAGAAGTCTCTCTCATAAACAGAGGGCATTGACAGTTAGCAGCCCTAGATTGTTCGATAAGTCGGTTAGCAGCCCTAGATTTAGTAGGAAAAGTGAGATTTCAAGACTTTTTCGTGTACTTATAGCAATTGGATCTGTTGTTTCCTTTTTCTTGGCAATTGGAGGAGGGTATTTGTATGTCCTACCCAATCTTACAAAATCATTTCATGAGGAGAATCTTATTAGTTTTAATGGTTCGGATAGTTTTTGTGACATATTTGATGGAAAATGGGTAGTTGATAACAGCTACCCCTTGTACAATGCCTCAGAATGCCCCTTTGTGGAGAAAGGATTCAACTGTTTGGCAAATGGTAGAACCAATGATGATTATCTTAAGTGGAGGTGGAAGCCAAGGAATTGTGAACTCCCCAGGTTTAATGTGTATCATATGTTGGAAATTCTTCGAAATAAAAGAATTGTTTTTGTTGGAGACTCAATGAGTAGGACTCAATGGGAGTCTTTGATATGCCTTCTAATGACAGGGGTGCAAGATAAGGGAAGTGTATATGAAGTAAATGGGAATAAGATCACAAAATTAATTCGTTTTCTGGGAGTGAGGTTTAGTTCCTTCAATTTCACCGTTGAATTTTATCGATCTGTATTCCTTGTCCAACATACTTGGTCTTCCAAATATGGAATAAAGAGAGTTAGATCAACCCTTACGTTGGACAAGCTTGATGATATCAGCGATGAGTGGATCAATGCAGACGTCCTCATATTCAATTCTGGACAGTGGTGGGTACCTGGGAAGCTTTTTGGAGTGTAAGTGCACTTTGTTCTTTTACTAATACAAGTTTTATTACTTTGCGAGTATATTACATGATAGCTACTGCAAAACCGTAATTGAGCTAAACGAACAATAACAACATGACAATTTTGCAGTATATGAAGGCCATCATGTATGCCTTTTAATCGTCATTCTCCTTTCCTCCTTTTTCACTTGTAGCCGCCCTTGTTTAGCATGTGCGAGTATTCCTGTGTGTTCCACAAGAATTTGGTTGAAGTCTCAATCGGACAGGTGTTAAAGCCACTTGAAATTGGAATTGCTTGTTCCACAGTGAGGACACATTGTGCTGACCCCTACTAGCTTGGATTGAAGGGTAGTTAGTAGAAGTTTTTGTTCCCACAGTGAAAGAGTTCATTTTAGGAGGTCACTCGTGCATGAACGCATTGCTTCTGTTTAGTTTCATTAGTTACCTCAAATCATTTGTTTAGGGCCTTCAAAGATTATTAGCCACTCGCTATATGAATATGCACAAAACAGGAAGGTCTGAGGATAACGTTTGTAGCTCAAACATTTAAACTTTCCGGGAATCTTGTGTTCATTTTTGTACATCTACCACATTTCGAATAAAAAACTAGCTCACATATCAATCCCCTTAAGGTAGAAATGTCTCCGTATTTTTCATTTCTTTCCTGGATACATCTTGTGTGAATTTCAGCATTTCTGTCAGTAGGTTTTAAAAAAACTTAGTTGCTAAATAGTAAACAAGATCCAGGAAACGTTTATGCGCTGGATAATGCACCTACTGTTTCCTTCTTAGTTTTCATGCAGAAGCTGGTATTTTTTGTTTCAGTTGTTCTCATGATGCTTCTTAATCTTTCTTTGAATAGGGGGTGCTATTTCCAAGTAAATAGTACACTGAGGATTGGAATGTCAATTCAGACGGCATTCAGAACTGCCCTTGAGACTTGGTCATCCTGGATTGATACCAAAATTAACCCTAACAGGACGCGTGTTTTTTTCAGAACGTTTGAACCTTCTCATTGGAGGTACTTGTTGATAGCTATGCCTTCTATACAGATGAATGCTTTTGGATCTCTCAGTAGAAAGTTTCTACAAATTGGAGCTGGTAATAATTGGATGGACCTTTTGAACATTTCTTTTGATATTTCAAGATTCAAAGCAATTCTTTTAAAAAGTCGAAAATTTTGTTTGAGTGTCTCCAGCAAAAGGAAAATGCTGCAAGAGAAATACATCCAGAATACAGTACCATCTCAAAGTAACTAATGTCTTAGCACAACTTTGAAAAGATCATAACTAATCTCAAACAATGTTAAAGTTTTTAATTGAATCTTGTGAGTTTTATTGATGTTCGAAAAGTTATAATGTTGATTTCTGCCAGTTCCAATTTTATGGAAAATATTCAATAGAGCACCACATTTGGCTTCTCCGGTGTTAAATATAACACAAAATTTGACTCCACAAGGTAGGGGTAAGGTTTGCGCACATTCTATCCTCCCCAGACCACACTTGTGGGACTACACTAGGTATGTTGTTGCTGTTGTTGTTGATATAGTATGTTAGATATTGTATCAACAACAACAACATACCTGGTGTAATTCCACTGTGGGGTCTGGGGAGGGTTGGATGTACGCAGACCTTACCCCTACCTTTGTGGGGTAGAGAGGCTGTTTCCGATAGACCTAACATACTTTATCATTGCAACTAATGAATACATATTGGTTTTCATCAGCAATTTAACTCAGCGGATGTGCAATGTGACAAATCAACCTCTTTCAGAGACTAATGGTCAGGAGAGTAGCTCATTTTCTGATGCTGTACTAGAGGCAGCACACAGCATGAAAGTTCCAGTTAATGTGCTACACATAACTCCCATGTCCGCATTCAGGAAAGATGCACATGTTGGTCTTTGGAGTGATAATCCATCTCTATCTGATTGCAGCCACTGGTGTCTACCTGGACTTCCTGATCTTTGGAATGAAATGGTCTTTTCATACCTGCATGATAGCTATCAACATACGTCATTGTATCAACAAAGAGAGTAAGTTTTGATACTTGGCATTTAAAATTGGTCAATTCAATAGTATTTCTTCTTCTTCTTTTTTTCACTGTGTGATGTGTTATAGTTAATCCAAATTCTAAGTGGACTCAAACTGCCAGTATGTACTCAGACATCAAGGCATCAAAGTTCAAAAATTAGGGTGTCGAATTGTGCATCTTCTTTGATGTTCTCCTTCTAGGATATGTATTTTGTTGTACCTTTAGGAAATTAAGTTCTGAACTATATATAATGTGGCGAAAAAGGTGAGAGATTAGCAATTTGATTTGCTAGCCGCTAGGAGTGACAAGTTGAGGGATCCTTGGAAGATTAAGAAACAGCTTCCTATTCATGTCCAACATTTATAAACACATGTGAGAATTTGTGGAGCCACGTCTCTTTGATGTGTCAAACTTGCGTCTTATCCAGTTAGTTGTAGCACCTGAATACTGTGAAACATTTGACATCCTTACTGCATGGTCCAACAAATAGAGCCACACTTGCAATTTTTACATTAATAGCTAAATTCAAGAAATAGTGTATTATGAGACCATAGCTGATAGAAAATTTTACGGGATGCTCATGTGTGGCATCAGTTTTGCTCCAATATTTCCCATTCATCACCCAAACTTTGCATGAAATTTTTTCAACATAAAAGCTTGGACTTCATCTTTCTTGACTCCTTGCTTATGTTTGTACAACTACACCTTTCTATAAGTTTGCTCATAAGTTGGTCTACTCGTTTCGTTAGCAAAATCAAGAGTTGCCATCTTGAAGCGAGTATTTGGTCACATCATTGGTTCAACTAGTCAACCTGTGCCTATTAAAGCTAATATTTTGTTCTATTCGTGGTGAGGTTTCTTTTTTACGTGCTGAATCTGTTGTACGCCATTGTAGCAGTAAGAACTCGTTCTCTTTATCTTTGTTTTGCTGGTAAGGTATCGAGGAGTGGTGAAGTCGGATATCACCCTTCTTCGCCTCTAGTTAAGCACGAACGAAATGTTGCATAGCCTCGTAGAAATTTGCTTCACTTGGATTCCAAGATCTAAATTATAAATATTATGATACAAAATGCTTTATATATCCAGATGGGCCAAAGTTGTTTTCCTATTTAGTGAGGTAATTTGTTTGTTGCAGATTTAATAGCTTGGACTGATGATGTATCATAAGAAGGAACTCTACCAGCTTATGTTTCTCTATGGAGGTCTATCAATTTTGCAAAGCAATTTTGAACAAAAATGTATAGTTACAGTGAGTTTTGTACTGCGAAATTGTTCATCTTTTTTTTTTTTTGGGTTCACTAAATTTGTTGTAAGAGGGAAGGAGAAAAATGTATATCATTCCCAGAATGTTTGTTTTGTTTAGTGTAATATTTGGAAATAATATGTAATGTAGTTTTCAAAAAATTATACACTAATGAGAAGTTTGACATCTCCAGAGCTTTCTTTTGTTGTTAACTCATGCAATATCCAAACCACCTTCTTCAGAGCTAAAAGGGACGTGGCCAGAATATATAAAGATTGATTCATTATTTTCAGCAACTAAAATACATCTTTAAATTGAGGCAGCAAAAATGGCATATGTAAATGATAAAGATCTATTGTAAAGAAGACAAACTAAAAATAATTTATCAAAGGTCACAAAATCAATTAAATTGACCAAATGTTTGTCTGATTTAGTGTTACATTAGGTTAAAAATCACTCTAGATATATATAACAGGGAAAATATTCAGCAAATGACTTGGCATACAATATTACTGGTATACATATGTACATGAAAAATTGTCCAAATTTCCCTCGTACACTTTCTGAGCCTCATATCCCCTTATAAAAGGAAATAGAACAAAAAAAAAACACTGGAATTTCAGAGAACTGGCAAGAATTAATCAATGGCCATTGGTGTAATCCTCTTTCTGGCAGCCTTTTTAGGAATTTGAGGGGTTAATATTGTTGATTCTTCTGTTTTTGCACTATCTATATCCATGCATTTATCACTACCAATAACTTCTGGAGCATTTTCTTCCTGTTTCAGCAGACTATTTTTATCATCTCCAGCTGCTTCTTTTTCTGCAGAAATTTCCAAATAGAAACATATGTTTAGTCTGGTATGAGGAAGAACACATGGACAAAACAATAAAAAAATTAGTTGGCGGAACACAGCAAACCTGGCCTACAGAAAGTGGAACCTAGTTCCTCATTATCAAATTCTAGCAGAGTGCAGTAACCATCTTGGGAGGATAATGCCAGATATTTTCCAGTAGCAGACCTTCATCAAAAGAAAAGGAATTAAGTAGATTTCTAGAATGCTTCACGGAAGAGAACGGAAGTACTGACAGGATTTGAATAGGGAAGCCAGGAATACCATGCTATGTCTGTTATAGCAGCATAATGAAGACCAGCTACGATGGCTATTGGTTGAACACTTTCTGTGTCATAGACGTACAAGGAATTCAACGTAGCCACAGCAAAAATAAAACGATAAGGAAGCTTGAAGAATGATGCTGCAATCATTAAAAAGGATTGGGTATCAAAGCATAACATAGAGAAATCAGCTCAAAAAGGAATGCAGCAGGAGAACCTACAATTGCTTGATCCTCGCAAGCTAAATGTCATGGGGCAGAAGCGTACAGCAATGACAGGTTTGCTGGCACCTGGGAGCATTAAAGCTGGCCTGTCAAAATCCAACAAAGTTGATGCGTAAGTATCAGATTGTTGTGAGCTAGAGGGAATATAATGGATTCGCTCTAATAAAAATACAATAGTACCAAACAGACACAAGACACAAGATTCTTGCCTTGTGAGATCTTTCCTAGAAAACACATAAGCAGTGTTCGCTGGTTCTGAAACCGGTGTAAACTTGTAAGAACCTGAAATAGCAAAACACGTCTATATTCTCAAACCTTCTACCTTTACTTCGCCAGTTCCCTTTTTCCCCATTCACCTCAAAAATGTTAATCATAAAAATGATAATAAACAAAAAAAAAAAGGAATACAGGTCAGATGCCTATAATCTATCGCATTAGCACTATCACATGAAGAATATGAAGAAGTTCAAGTTTCTCTCTTGAAGTTCTATCTCAAGTACATTTCTACATTTCAAAAACAGAAAATTGCCAAAAAAGCAAATGAAGAGTCCAAAGATAAAGCTTAAATGAGAACTATAAAACAAATGTCATGTGGAAATTAACCTGACACTGCAAAATGTCAAGACACAGTTTACAAAGAGGGCTATGGTATGATTTTAATCTGAAAATTTCTGCGTGCTACTTTTATATTTGGACTGCAAAAGGTCACGATGCTTCATTATTGGCTTATTCTGAAAGTAGAGAAATATCGTAAAACTCCTTCAATGAAAAATGAAACTGTTTGAAAACATAACAGAAAATGATATTTCACAGGGTGACTGAACTGACACCAATGTCATGTCACTGCAAGAACAAAGAAGTATGTTTTAAGGCAAAGAACACATGAAGTCTTGATAGAGCTTTCCTTTTCGTTTTGTCTTTGAGGATGGTTTTCTTCGTCTTTTTCTTTTGGAGGGGTGGGGGTGCAGGAGGGAGCAGGAGAACATTCAGACACGGGTAGAAAGAATGATCAAAATGCAGAGACTCATAATTAGGATTTTTAGTTTCAAGGTTGTACCTGCAGGCACAAGCAGAAAGGAACCATCAGGAGACCAAGATAACCTTCGGAAGAAAGATGGCAGTGTCTCATCAAGAAAGAGATGATTTTTAGTAGACTGCATGAATTTGGAAGCGCCAAAGTTATTATGCATTTAACATTCACTTATAAATAGAAGACATTGAGAAACTGATATGATATTTGACCTTGGACTCATCCGGCAGTTGTGGTTCAACCTTCATAATGACATGTTGACACACAAAATTCAACTTCTCAACTCCTTTTGTTTTAGATGGTCTATTGCTGTAAATCCGGCAAGATCTATCTGAACTGAGTGAGGCAGTATACTTGGACAATGGATCCCATGCCACACCTTGCACATAGTGCAAATGAGCATCCAAAATCTGATGAACAGAACCTGATGAAGGAACTGGCCAACTGTCAGTATAAATTTTATTTATCTTGACAAAAACTCTTTAAGTTAGATCCTCTTTTATTTTACCTTTGTTGACATCCCATATGATGCACGAATTATCAACAGAACCCGAAATCAAAAAAGAACCATCAGCAGACCACTGCAAGTCCAATACATCCTTCCGGTGAAATCTGAGAAAAGTGAACTCATGAGTACCAGTATCAAATTAGAAATAATTCCATGACAACAATGATTAAGCTCCTTTTGTGACTTAAATACAAAGCTATAGATCAACATTTGAAAAGTCTTGTTTAATATGGTTATTAAAATATTATGGATTATTTATATTGTGTTTATTTATTATTTGAAGTAGAGGTTAACAAAAGTTAACTATATATACAATAACATTCTTGCTAAATGTTATTAACACAAAACTGCTTTTCTCTGCAAAACTAGGGATTATTATACATATGCTGGTTTATTGCAACATTCTGCTTAAACCAAAATACAATCCAAACAAACAGACACTTAGAATATAATCTACGTTAATTTACTTTATTTTATTAAAAGATGAAAGAATATAATCAACATGACATGCTTTTTTTATAATCAACGCTGTGTGTTATCACACACTTCAACTGTTTCATGTGGTTAGAATATCCTATAATCCCGAAAGCAAAACCCTCTTCCACCAACTGCATCCACTAAATTAAGGCCGCTACTGAAATGCAAGTATAACTATTTCTTTCTTCCAACATCAGATTTAAAAATTTATTTAACAAGCAAAAAAGGATAAAGATCACAATCAGAAATGCAGGACAAGAACCAAACAGTGTGTTCTAATAATTCTCTGGCATTCCATAAGAATAAAACCAGAAAAACAGTAGCTAATGTTCCATAGAGCGACTCTGTAGCTATTTTATGAGTGCTTAGTAATTCATAAAGGCAATAGGACCAAATGAAAGGCTTACGATAACGTCTTTAGGACTTTCCATGTTTTGCTGTCATCTGAAGAATGTAGCTTCCAAATGATGAGCTCGCCACCTACATCAGGAGCAGTTGTAGAAATTGTTAAGTTATTTGATCCAGACTAAATTAAGAGATTTATAGGGACAAGTCTATACCATCTGCACCAGAGGCTAAATGCTCTCCTGCATATTACGAAAAAAAATGATAATTCAGTTTGCTGGCTGACTAGATAGGTACAAGTATATTATCAAACAGTTTAAGAAATCAGATGGAGGCATACACTGGAAGTTCAGTTATAATAAAAGTTTTGATACATGAAAAGGTAGCTAAAAACGAAGTAACCACAGTTACATATTTACATTTCCAATGTATTGATCAACCCAGAGAAGTGAGGCTTGTAAGATGACATAGACCTAGAAGCAAGTGACTCTCCATCAAGTTGTGCTTCAGACATGTTGAATCAAATGCTACAGACACTGAGAGAAACATTGTTATCTGTTATTTCATTTATAGTAAGACCGTAAGAGCAACCTTCTCTGCTTAGTCAAAGGTAATGATGATTTCGTGAATGTCATTGCAACTCAGTATCTAACAAATCTGACTACGAAAAAGGTTCCCACTCCACTCTGTATCTCTAGTTCTCAGATCAACAAGTGATCAAAAATACGGATCCAGCAAAAAGATTCAAACTGCAGGAATTTCATAACCTATAGCAATCCCAGAGAATCACTCAAGCTAATAGAATATCTACAACTGACATTCCAACTTTTCAATATTAATCTTCAAAGCAATACATAGTCCACCAGGATAAACAATTCTTCTCACAGCAATTACTATTTCAAGAAATTGGCTAACAGGCCATCAGCTTTCTGAAAGACTGAAACTAAAGGACATGAAAACCTACAAATCTATTTCAAACAAGGTAATTATTGAAAGAAAAAAAGGATTTTTTTAACCAAGTTCACAGCTAATTGCAACTTAGTAAAGTCAGCAATAACATTACCAATGCTGACCCTCTCTAAAACCAATATTACATTTTTCTTCAGGGAGGTATACAGAAACAGAGAGAAGAAAGACAAGTCGGTCAAACAACCATACTCATAAATTGCACAAAACAACCTGCAGCTTCAGATGAAACTCCAACGCTCGACAGGATATAAGAATGTACCAATTCTTGCCTTGTAAAATTAATGTTTTCAGTGTGAAATAGCTACCAGAATTTTTTAACAAAGCAAGATGAACAACTTCACCTGAAGGGGAGAACCGAAGAGCATTCACAGCACCACTATGGTAAGAAAGGCTAGCCTGGTATGTAACTGAAGGCGCTTTCTTTTCATTTTCTTCAGAATTAATCACCCACATCTGTTGAATTTATTTTGAACTCGATGTTATCATATTTCATCCCAAGCATAAAATAGTAATATGAAAGTCCTTTAAATATCAGCGAACTTTGAGACTAGCGGTTAATATGTCAACATGCAAGTGTCCAATTTAAAATTCCATCATACACATGACTTTGCAATCTGAAGCAAAAGAATTCATACTCGTCAAGCAAGGGTCACTTCAGGTTGAAGTTGAAGTAAACAAGTTCAAGTAGATGGTAACATTTCAGACACTAACACAATTGATATTAGATGTGATTTATTCTGTTGAGTTAGAAGAACCACATTGGTTTTAAGACTTTGCATTAGCTTTTAGGCGACCATCACTAAAGGATACCCGCCTTATAGTTCAAGGTTGCAGAGAAATAAATCACAAGCACAAACATCCTCCTACTCAGCCATTATGGATTAATTCAACAAAGTTGAGTTTTTTGGGTCAGTGGTAAGGGGATCATGAAACTCCTGAGTAGTTGCTTGGTTAACTGGATGGTAAATCTGGTCTATTAAAGAATACACTAAAATTCATACCAAGTTCTGTAATTCTACTAATGTGGGCACCCATCGAAATGAAAAATCCTCAATTGATAAGAATATCACATGTTGAGAATATCGAATCAAATGCATATACCCAACGTCTATATTGTCCTGCAAGGAAGATGATTATAAACCTGTGTCTGAAGTGTCAACCCTTGGTTATCTCTCTGGGCCAAATGAGACCATACTAAGAAAGTGAATGAGAATTTGCTTGTCTCTTTCCTTTTCTATGTCTTTTACTATCCAATTAGGATGTGAATCCATGTTTTAAATAATTCAAACGTACCGCCACATTGTTGCTATCTATGCAATCATGGTAAACACATTTCCTCCCACTCACTCAAAGAAAACAAGGACATTATGGAGAAAAAATCCTCTTTTCCGCTTCTAGAATTTTTGTTATTTCTTCACATTCTTTCATCTGTCTGATTCCCTCTTTCCTCTTTTCTTCTTCATCCCCCCTTTACTGTGTTGTCATTTCCTTTGAACTTCAAAGATTCTTACACTATCTTAGAATCGCATTACCGAGTTAACAAAAACTAAATTCAAACTATTAATTAACTAATAAAAATACAGATTTCCTCTCTTTTCCTCTTAATTTCACCTCTACTGTGTTTTCATTTCCTTTGAATTTGAAACTTTCTTACACCAACTTAAAATCGCAATACCCAATAAACAAAAACCAAATTCAAACTAAATTCAGCACTAGCATAATCGAAGCATGTAAGACAAACCAACTTTAAGGCTCAAAAGGGTAAAATAGTAATTTTAACCTTGATGTCATAGTCGGCGCCACCAGTAGCAATAACGCCGGTGAGGTGGTGAAAATCAAGGCACAAAACAGGCTTGCTGTCGTGCCAATTGATCTGAACTGTACCACCCT
Organism: Solanum chiquidenum; assembly: GCA_029582725.1. Taxonomy (NCBI): domain Eukaryota; kingdom Viridiplantae; phylum Streptophyta; class Magnoliopsida; order Solanales; family Solanaceae; genus Solanum; species Solanum chiquidenum. The sequence goes on from JAJOOS010032039.1 coordinate 13,348, forward strand.
TCATTCTTCCTTGTTGCTTCCTGATCTCTCTTCTTACTGATTTTTAATTTTGGAAGATGCAATAGAAGAAGAAGAAGAAGAAGAAGAAGAAGAAAAAGGTAGGGTTTAGAGAAATGGTGATTTTGTTGGGAAAATTGGGGAACTTTAGATTTGGCGGGAAATCGACTGTGATGGGCGCCATATTTATTCGCACCTTTTGGATTGTGCCGAAATGACACAATTTGAATTGCGTCTCTTCATCTTACTTTTTTAAATTTAAAATCTGAATTCGTGCTAGAAAGTTTTATATTGGGATAAAATGCTTTTTAATAAATACAACTCCATATCGGAGACTCTTAAACTCGAGTTAAGAATGAAGGAGTACGTATTAGTGGTGTTCATCTGCCTCCTTGATCAGCCCTTATCTATAGAGAATAATCTTCGTTGTTAATCAAGGGCATAAAAAATCCCATATTTCAACACAGACAAAACACACTAGATAGTTTTTTCTCATTTGCTCTAAGCCTCAATGAGCAAGAAATAATCAAGGTGTACGCAAGCTGCTTGCTCAGGGACAATTAAGAGCAAGATCACGTTTGTTTTGGAGATGACAAAGTCAGATATCATCAAACTGCTGAGCAAAAGTTATAGATGAACCATTTTTACATGTTCAGCAACACAGGAGGCAATCCTCAAACTCAATCTACTAACACTACGCAGGTATATTGGAAAGTGGTTCGTCAACATGATGAACACAAAACAGAAAGGTGGAGGTAGGGTTAAAACTGAGAAAATAGCAATTCCCATATCATGAAACTTAAAATCAATCAAGGGAATGGGAAGCAAACAAAAAGACTACACAACTCTAACGCGCGCGCCTACAAAATGTTTGGGAGCTGAGCATCCAATCTCTGTTGTAGTTCCTTGACCTTGATTGAAAGCTCAGTGGTTTGCTCCTTGTAGCTCTTGATCAGATAATCCTTCCCTTCGATCACTTCTTTCAACTCATCTTTATCACGCTTCAGCATTTCAAACCTTTCTCCATCTCCTCTTCCCTTCTCTGAAGTATCTGAGTTTCTGTCAACATCCAGGTGACCGTTAGTATGACCATACCGGACTTCAGCTGGCCATACAGGTACTGTTGGAGGCTTATCGCAAGAACCCACTTGTCCAACGCAATGGTCTGCAATTGCCTTCCTCAGCCTCTGTATCTCTCTCTCTGAATCAAACAGATCCCTGTTTGCAGCATCCAGCGATGACTGCTGATGGGCGGAATGAGACATCTGAGCATTGAGAGAAGCTTGCAACTCTACAATCTGTTCTTGCATCTCTAATATCGTTTCGTCCCTCCTCTTTAACTGTAGCCTCAGCTTTTGTATCACTTCTCGCTTGCTGTATATGTCGGAACCGGATTCGGAGACACATGGCGACTCAGAGCTGTTAGAGCGATGAAATGGTTTCTGTGGCAGTTCAAGACGGTCAGGAGAGGTTGACCAAACTCCACCATTCTCTTTATTGAATCCGATGGCAGGAACTGCAACGAGAGGGAGCACCATTTCAGGCTCAGACCCATTATACTGCTGCTTTGTAATTCCCAATCCTCCAGCTTCTGTCGTATAAAAATAGCAAATGTTCACTAAAAATAGCCTACACTAGTTAACAGACTATTGTATAAGATGTACAAGAGATGGAAGCACATTTAATCACACCATTTCAAGCACACTAATCTTGAGAAAAATAATTAGATGAAAACAAAACTCAAAAAACACAAGAAATACTGAATTGTCAAAAATAGCAATCATAATACTACTAATCCACCAAATGATACCTAAGAAATTAGAGGACCTATTCACACAGCTTGTGTTGTGTCCACTAGACTGAAGCCCTGAGGGCTCTTTAAGAGCTCTAATGGGAGAAAAAAGAAACCCTAGCAGTTCCCAGAAAATTGTGCGTTCAACTAGGCTAGATGTAAGTTGCATGAGCCACCAATAGAGATACCCCAAATCATGCCCCATAATATGGCAGGAAACAGTGACACCCCATAAGATGTTGTAGTATACATTTCAGCAAACAAACTGGACCATAAGATCAAATAATAAGCATGTGCAAAATGGGAACAAAAAGGTTGGACATAAATGGAACTCGACTTTTCCCATGACTCTTTATTTCCTTAAGGTTAGCTGTTGGACTTAACTGCAGTGGTAATTTATTAACCTTCTGTTTTTGAAGAAAAATCAGCATAGAGTATACCAAGAAAATCATCATATTGATCACATAAGCTCAGTTTCTCACTTGACATTAACATAAACTTATTAAAGCGAGTAAGATAACTGTAAATAGGTCTAAATTGTGATGAGTGTCGTGTCTAATTTTCATGTTAGAAAGCAACCAAATAATCAACACTAACATGTAAACATTGTTGATGCATGCCTCTGTGATTAACTTTACTAGTTCAAATCATTCTCTCGCAAATTTGGGAGTTCGACAACTGACAGGAGTACAGGAAGAAGATGATGCCAACATCAAATCACAAGCCAGGTTCTTTACACCAAAAAGAACAACCTAAATTCTAAGATAAAACACCAAAGGGATGGCAAGAATTTGCATACCCGTATTGCAATTGTAGCAGCCATCATCATCTTGGGAAAAATAGTAAGTGCTTGACTGCATATGACCATTCCCTAACTTACTTCCATCAGAAGACTTTTCATTTCCTGCAATTTAAGCCATTTCTCATATCTAAGAGGGCAAAATAATTTTACAAGACAAACCAAATTGCTTTAAACAATGTAGGACCTTTCAAACTGCTGGTCGTCTTGTTCGGCTGTCTTGAATCAAGCACCTGCTTCAGCTTGTAGCCTAAGCGTACAGATAATGTACTTAATAACGCACTACCTGCAATTATGACCCAGTTAGGACCCTCACTCTGAACACCATTGGACTTCTGGGACCTTGACCCCCCGTTGGTTCTTGGCTTCATTTCTATAGTCACTGAAGTAGTAGATGGAGAGGCTGCAGATCATGAAAGTAATCCTATATAGGAAATGTGGAATAACGTCAATATATGCCAGGAGAAGCACAAATACCTGAGCACTCAAATCAGCATGCTTATAGGCTATTGAAAAATATAACATTATAACTACAAGAAACTTTGCAGCCAAAAAGATTCAGAAAATGCAAGGTTAAGCTGTCCAGATATAGGATGGTATCTGTTTAACTCCACGTGAGTAGATTTTCTGAGTCATTTTATTTAAAATATTGCCAATACTTTATTTATGAAAAGTGAGATCTACAATGGCAATTTTTTTTGGAGCTTTTGACTGAAGGGAAGAATGAGTTTTTTTTCCCTGGAATAAAGAGTAAGCTATTCAAGTTCTCAAAGTAAAGTAAGTTATTTGAAGGAGGATCTGGAGTTTTCTATAATACCTATAGGTGGACATGTATAATTAATTTGTTCCCATATCCTTGATAGTGTGTTTCACATCTGTACTTTATTTCCCTTTTTTTCCTAAAAGATACCAGAAGAATAAGTACCAGAGTGTAGCACAAGCAACAAAATTCCCATAAGAATAAGTACCAGAGTGTAGAACAAGCAACACATTCCTAGTTCACAGAAGGAAAACTAACTGCAGTCATACAATTCTGATAGCATAGATACCTTCACGTCAAGTGCTGATGCCACACCTTCATGAGTCTGATTACAGTAACAGTACAATGACAGCAAGATCCCACAGGAAATAACGTATTCTGAAAGAAAAAGCAATGGAAGTACAGCACCGATTACCCATAAGGACAGTATAATAAGGGACTAAATAATTAATTAAAGTACAAATAGAAAAAAATCATGTAGACAGATCTGCTGACATTGCATTTACAGCAACCTATTGCATGCTTGCTCATTTAAATAAGCTGTATGTTTGGAATACACTGCTCATTCAGGATATTAGTTACATTCACTTGGATCATTGATATTAGTTTACAGCATCAATCAATAGTTCACATTTCACAAGATCACTCAAACAAATGGTGACAACTTAAAACCAGTAACTGCATCTGCTACTCTCTGTCGAGGCCTTACAAATTTCCTTTTTCCTCTCTATAAACTATGCAGTTGCGAAGGCCTTTATAAGGGTAAAGCAAAGAATCCAAAAAATAACAACTACGAAGAAGGTTGATGTGTTGCAGAAGAGTAGAAGCTGTAAGGTCATTCCAACCTCTTCGCAGTGGATTGAGATATACATTGCTAATTGAACATTTTGAAGGAAGAAGTAACACGGGGAAGGAATCTCAGTTCATGACGAAAATTCTCTAAGGCGGGATAGTCAGCTAATTAACGAGAAAGTTGCTTGAGAAAAAAAGGGAAATTATTCATCCGAGGAAAATCTGAAGGAAAGAGAAAAAATATTGGTTTAGAACGAGCAGAGAAGGCCTAAAATTCCATGGTATATTCCTTCCCCCTGAACCACAAAACAGAACAGTCCTAGTTTCAATGACAATATTGCACCTAATAAAGCATAATCAATAGTGTCAGACTTGGATCCTCTCACTTAAAATGGCTAATTCAGATTACGATGATCAAAACGGCGCCCAGAACTAAATATATTATTCTTTAAGGCGGAGTAAAACTCGAACCTTGATAACATCAGCAGTGTATAAGTCACACAGTACACACACACGACAGAGACAATATAGGAAAGAAGATCTGAAGTCGAAATGGCTAGAAGGATTACTGAGTCAGGCTTTCCACGTATAAGACAAAAGCAGTAAGCCTATAAGAGCCATCCACATGAAGACTAGCAGATTCGGAGTGACAACAATATAAGGAAATTGGCAACATATCAAAGTTTCCTGGAGTTTAGACTTCAGATGACGAAAAGGCTAAGACCCTAATGAGGCAAATTGGTAAACAGTGGCAAGAAATTCTAGCTTTTTGCATGAGCGGACAATAAGTTTGGAATCATTTACTTTCGAAGTTGATGACTAACCTAACCCAATTATGCAATTATCTATTTAATAGTCTTCCATCACAAGATAGAGTGTGCTAAATCATAGAAAACCACAACAAGCGATCTCGAAAAGTCAGTAGATGAGAATTAAAAGTTGCTAACGAAAAAATAGCTTAGAAGTTGTTTCTAGCCTAAGGAGGAGCAAGTTAAATACTGAATGACGGTGTGGCATTCAGAAGTTTTATCAAGCAACACGTTAAACACACATTACACAAGCACTATTTTCACATAGATTGCTTCCTTGATGCTACTAATGAAATGCACTGTTCTTTTTTAATAAAAAGGAAGTCATGCTCGAATATATAAGACACACAGTACGACATCAGCAATCCTGCTACAAACATGTGTTGCCTAGTCTAACAAATTGAAATTGAGATATGCCCTTAGCTTGAGGCAGCAAATAAGATAATAGACATGTATGTCCATCTCTTTCTTTTGAACTTCCTCTATTAAAAGATTGTTCACCTCATTGGTCATTAGGATATTAAATGGCTTGTTGAGACATAGGTGCCTTCAACATCACAATTCAATCACCCACCTACTCTAGCTATCTCCGACTTACCATACAACAAAAAAAGAGACCTATAGAACCTCTAATTCACGAAAACAAAACTGAAACATAAACCCACAGATTCAATCTCGAAAACAAAACACAAGTACACACAAAAACCCCATTTATTTTCATACACTTAACCAGGTCATAACAAATGTTAGATGAAACTACCTATAATAATGCAAGACCCACCTATCAAATAAAACAAAAAACAAAGAAACACAAAAATTCAAAGACCCAAAAGGTTATATATATAAAAAAGCTCCCCAATCCTTGTTCTAATCTTGACAACCAAATGCCACCAAACACACACACAGAACTAATTTCTGCACTGTTCAGAGACCATAGCCAATGCAAAATGAAATTCAAAGACCCAAAAATCTATATATAAACAACAAAGCTCCCCAATCCTTGGACTAATCTTGACAACCAACTGCCACCAAACACACGCACATAAAACTGATTTCTGCACAGTTCTGAGACCATAGCCAATGCAAAATGAAATTCTAAGACCCAAAAGGCTATATATATATATACAAAAAAAAAAAAAAAAAAAAAAAAGAAAATAAGTAATTTAAGGAAATAATATAACAACATTAATAATGAAATTAACGGAAGGAAG
>JAJOOS010032040.1:0-19406 GCA_029582725.1 Solanum chiquidenum
AGAACAAATATTAAATATTATTGTCATTCTTAGTGTTGAATTGATTTTCTTTTTGCATTAGTATTAATTTAATTTTGATTTAAGTTTTATTATAATTATCAACATCTATGAACTATAATCTTTATTGGACCATTCCGAATTCTAAGTTTTGAACTTGAAATAATATATTAAAAGATAAAAACTATGAAATAGTATAAGAAATATTTTAAAATTATATCAAAGTAAATATTTTTATGTATAAAATAAAATTTTAAAATTACATATATAATGTCGGGTTGGTTTGATCTCGGATTGATTTTTTTTAGTTAAAACCAAACCAACCCAAATATAGTCGGGTTTTTTTTTCCAATACCAAACCAAGTCAAACCAAACCACTAGTCAGGTTTTTTTCCGATTTGACTCAATTTGCGATTTGATTCGGTTTTCGGTTCAGTTTTATACCCCTAGTTTTCCAATCACACAATCTATTAAAATGACAATTAGCTAATTTTGGACGGAGAAAAATATATTAAGTGTTCATTTTACACTCGATCATTTAAATTTAGATAAACTTTTGTTTTTAAGTTTAATCGATGTCTTCTTAAAGGACTTTAGAAGAAAAAAATTGGAGAATACATTTTTTTTTATATATAATTTGGTTATTTTTTATCACGAAGCGAGCTAATTCTAAGATTGTTACCGGTCCACACGAAATATGATGTATAAAAACAATGGATTGTCAACCCAAATAATAAATTTTATCAAATATAAAACAAAATAATTTGGCATTTTATTTTCAATAAATCAAACCACCTTTTAATGATCAAATGTCTTCTTTCTCATGCATAGAGAGCTAGACAGGGAGAAGTTTAGTTTAGTTTTTGATGTAAAATATTTATATTTAGAGCCCGTTTGGATAGACTTAAAAATAGTTTTTAAGTCAAAAATAAAAAGTTAAATTTAAATAACTTTTAAGTAAAAAAATAAAAAACATGAGGCGACCTACTTTTGGTTTTTGACTTATTTTGAGTCATTTTAAACTTATTTTAAGTCATTTTTATAATTGTCAAACACTTTCCGAAGTCAAAAACTGACTTAAAATAGATTTGACAGGCTTTAAGTCAATCCAAACACCATCTTAGTACTTGATAAATGGTCGCGATCCTAAATTTTAAAAAAGAAGAAGAGAGAGAATAAAAAGCAGTGTAAAACAAAAGATTTCCATTTTCAGAAAATCAGACAAAAAAACAACAAAAAAAATATAGACGCAACCGTTTCGTACGCAACGTTAGTAAAAGTTTATTATCCTTACCAAACTAAAGTAATATACATGGTCTATAATATGTATGGGAGTAGGGACAAACAACATAACTACATAAGGGGTAAAGCTGCGTGAGATGGGCGCACCGCATAAGTAATATTTTATCTCTAATCATAATTTATCCGCTAATTTTTTAAAATTCAATTGTCGGACCTTACACTTAATTAAATCATGATCATAGATAAATCATCTAAGTTTCGATACCACAAAATAAATCTTTTATATTCATTTTAGAAAAGTCTATACGAGTAAAAAGAAGAGTATGTTACTAACATATTTATATATGTAGAAGTTTGTTTAAACACTACTTATAAAATATTACTAATTCTTTATATTCTTTCTTAATCCTTCCCTCAATTAGTGTGAAGTCAAAATCAAGGGTTAGGGAGTATAATTAACATTTAACACGATTCCTCTTGTGTATTCGTTGGCCTAACTTTGACAATTAGGCATGTCCCATAAACAATATGTGACATGTTCCTAGGATGGTGGCAAATATAAAATAAATTGACTTCTTATTTTTAATTATTACGCTAGTTTCCCTTTGTCTTTTATGAACACGATAATGGAAAATAATGTTTAAAGATATATTTTGGCCTTATTTTATTTAACACCTTTCTGGCTGGTTTGCCACTTACTAAAAGGAAAGAAGGGACTTATTTACCTATAGATTTTGGAATCCCTTTTTGAAAAAAAATAAATAGAAATTGCCAAATAGTTATTTGGCTAAAGCAATTATCTATTTTTTGAGAGATTCGTTTTCAAATTTTAAAATCTGCGTTAAATTTATTTTTGGGTCAAAATATAATCATTAATTGATTCTTTTTAAAAATTTAAAACTTGCCCTTAACTTTTATAATTATATGTAAAAAAATCCCTATCTATACTTAGGTTTGTATGCTTGATTTGTACAAATTAAATTCTTCTTTAGATTTGTAAATCTTTGTCAATATATATGTGGTGTCTCATCTTTTATACATTGAATGATATTTTCTAGTAGTGTATAAATTTCTCTTCAAATTTGTTAATCATTATCAATTTATGAGGTCTCTAATCTCCTATCATTTTTATTATATTTTTTTTCCACTCATATATAGATTAATTGTAATTTGACAAATTATACTAGCTAGTAATTATGTTATTAATAATTTTTAGTAAAATTTGTGACATGATTTTAGAATAATGTTTTGTCTAATTCCTCCTAAAAATGATAATTTCATGCCGAACTTATTTGAATATAAAATTATGATTTGGGGCAATGATAATGAATGTCACTAATAAAGGTTGTGCATAATTTGGAATTATTAAGTATGCTTAATTCGTACTGTTGGATATTTTTATAGTTTTAAAATTTATGGGTATAAGTCATGTTTCATGTTTTTTTTTTCAAAAATAAATAAGTGAAATATGTTTAAAAAATTCTAACCAAACACATTTTGAAACTTCACTCAAATAAGATTTAAAAAAAAAATATTTGGAAATATATAAGGTGTGTTTGGTAAGGAGAAAGATATTTTTAAATTTTCTTATGTTTGGTTAGTCAAACTATTATGGAAAGTATTTTTTCTCGGAAAACAAGTTTCTTACAAATGAGGAAAATGACTTCTAGAATGAAAGTAAAGAAAATATTTCATAAGTGACATTTTAAGTTAATTATCTCCTTCCTATCCACTCAACGCTCCTCTTACCACCGGTTGGTATACAACTATAAACTATTATAGTGGCAATTATAGATAAAAGAATATAAGTTTATATACAAATTATTTACACTATAAGATAATATTATTTATACGGATGTATAAAACTTCAAACTCACAAACGAAAGTATAATTGTAGAGATTACTTTAAATGGAGCTAGTTTAAGAAACGTGTGAATTTTTTTTGGAACAGATGAAAAGTTTTCACTGAAAAATTATTCTAAATTATTGTTTCACTATTTTAAGAAATACTTTTCTCTAATTAGTAGTATATAAATAATGCTCCTAGTCTCCTACTACATTTAGCTTTTAATTATTAATTGCACAAAGGCCATTATTAATTATTAATGTTACGTAGCCCGTGTTACCTACTAAAGTATGCCGACCGGCCATGATGACTGAAACCAAAGACTAATTAGTATAATTAGTACTACAACAGCAAAATTAGAAAAAAAAAAAGCAATTAAATAAGCAAAAGAAAAAAAGGATCAGGAATTTATGTATATTATATATACACTATAATTTTACAATATTTGTTGATCCGTACGTATTTATTGTTATGAGAAGTAATAATGCAACGTATTCCAATTTCCAACAAGCTACACTACAACAAATAAAATCCTTGCCACTCTATTTTAGCGACAATAACAAATATAAGTATTTCTAAACAATATTCTATACTTTATATAAATATCGACAAAGATTTTAGCGTTTGTGATTTTAATAACATTAGCTAAATGTTACACATCTATTGTCGAGTGTCTCTTTGAAAATTTGCATGCACATTATTTTAGTATTAAAAAATCCCACTGGCATGCAGCCTAAAATTGTTTAATTAATAAATCGTGCAAGAACACGTTATCATTTTCTTTTGTTAGCTTAATTAGTTTTTTTCTATGGTCAATCAAAATTGATCGATGACATTATTGCTATTCATAATTTATTTTATAATATGGTGATAGATCAGACATCACATACATATTACAGCTAAATTCACCCAGGACAACATATGTGGTCCTGTTGTTTTAGTTTAATGTTGTTCACATTCGTTACCTTAATTTAATTATGAATTACTATTGTACTATAAAGATAGTGCCATTGTGGTTCGTGCATACTTAAGTCTTCATATACGTAGTATACAACTGTCCGCAACTTCCATTTATATGCTTCTTGATTGGGTAGGGGTCATTTGGTAGCTAGAGATGGATATACAAATTAAAAACTATTCATTGAGATAGTTATTCATTATATATATAGAATAATTTATTCTATTATTATGAAAAAAATAATGGATTAAATAATTCTTGAACTAACTAGTATATTCTTGTATTTTATTTCGAAATTATTATCCTTTATCTCGCATACTAAATGATCTCTTATATACACGGTGATCATCAATTTTTTCTTTAAAAAAGTTGCACTCTTCTCCTCATATAATTCTTAGGATATTTTTTGTTGTAATAAGAGAGAGTTTGAAGCTGGAGTAGGCACGTTTCCGTTGACATGCTTTCTTCAACAAGGACATTCTTTTTTTAAAATTAATTGTTTCTTTTGTTCTACTTTAATTTAATTAGTGTATAATTTTTTTTTGAAATTATGAGATCTGTTTTAGCAATGACCTTTACTTTTAAATTCATATTAATTATAGATTTATTATTTTGAATGTCATTTATGTATATTTTGTAACTACACTTTGAGTAAGAAAATAACGATCGATGATGAAAGATACTTTAATTATGAACCTCTTCACATTTGATTTGTGCAAAAAAAAGAAGAGACATCTACGACCACACAATTATATAGTATAATTTATTACCGCTTGAAATTTATCAAAATTAATAATATTTATCAAATATTTATTTTATTCCAAATATATTTAAAGACATAATTTTCCATTTAAAAATAAATTTGTGAACAAATATTGAACTCGTTCACAACATAACACGGGATTTTTGTAACTAGTAAACATAATAAACCCTTGACTTTAAGCTCAATCATAATTTCTACTACATATTACTGTAAGGGAAATAATCACTCTTTCTAGTTTCTACTAGTAAATTATATTGACATTAATATCAACAAATCAGAGTGGCGCAGCGGAAGCGTGGTGGGCCCATAACCCACAGGTCCCAGGATCGAAACCTGGCTCTGATATGCATTGCAATTTTTTTTGGGTCAAATTTGTATCCTTTACGACGTCGTTTCGTTCTTGCCGAAAATAAAAATGAGAAAAAAATCAGATGAGATATTACTATAACGAGAAGAAGGAAACTAAACCCTAGCCTCAGAAACTCCAAAATCTCGCGATAAATCAAACAGATCTCTCTCTCTCTCTCTTTTCTGCAACTTCCGTCTCACCGTTATCTCTCCATTGATAATTCGTCTCTCCATGTAAGTTTTCTCTCTTATTTCTCGTCTATTTTCTCTCTCTATTTCTGTTTTCCCTCTCTTTCGATTTCTGTTTCGCTGTTCAAAAATGGTAGAAATCAACACCGTACACTCTAGAACTTTCTCATTTCAGCTTGCGAGTTCATCATCAATGGTGACTGCAAATAATTGTTTTATCTTTTACCTGGAAATTGAACTACTACCGGATGAAGTTTTAATGGTGATTGTTCAGAAATTAACAGTTTAAAATTGATTTAGTTTACTAATTTATGCTGTATCTTCTCTTTGATTTTTAACCGAAACGCTGTTATTGCTTAGGTTTGTGTAGCATCAGTCCACTGCGAAGCGAATCCCTCTATAACATAACCAGTAAGTCACTGAACTACCTTTTGTTATTTCGATTTGAAAAATCTCTAGAATTATTGTTTAGTTAATTTGGAGTGAGCTTGGTGAGTTATTACTTAGTATTCCTAAAGTTAAAAAATATTCATTTGGGACTTATTTTAAGGCTTTCATGATTCCTGATTATACTTTTTGTTACAATGTTGTACCTGAGATAAAGTAGAATCAGAAGTGTGTACATCTCTAGCCTTAATGAAGCTAGAGTTTTATATAGGTCTGTCTTCTCTTTTGTTTGTCCCGACTTGGGAAGGGAATGAAGAATGATTACAAACTTCAGATAAGCTCAGTAATAAAATTGATTAGTATGATGAAATCTGAAAAAAGAAGAAGAGGGTATTATGTAGTCTAGGAAAAATTAAGGTTGATTTTCTTTGTTGGTTTAATTTATCACTAGGTGATACATAATCATTAACTCTAGATTGCTGTTTGAATAACTATGTTGCTTGCATCAAGCTTTTAGCTCTATTCATTGATCTTCTATGGTAGTTAAGTCTAAATTTCTTTGATGTTAGAACTTTTTGTCATTTGTTTTCCTTTTTAATTAGAGTTCAAAAGTATTTCTCTGTGCGGTAAATGTTGTGTTAGTCAATCTGTATCCATCTAAAAGTGCAAAAACAAAAAAAGTTTTACTTATGAGTAATCATATTTTGGTAGGTAAGTTTGTTGGATGTTAATTGTTATTGCCTTTTACAAAGTCTCTGAGATGGGTTTCCTATCTAGTAAATGCTGGAAGTAGTACAAGAAAGGATATCTCAAAAGTCATACGCTACAAATGCTGTTCCTTCCATCCTGTTATTGAGGAATGCAAAAGATATACATATATCCAATCCTAAAAATACTAAAAAAAGGAAGAAAGAAAAAAGAGCTAAAAAAGTTTAGTGTCATACTACAGTAGGTATTATTTATACCGCGCGAAAGAAAGGCACCGCCAAATTGAAACGGAATAAAGTTTGAAGTGATGGATATGTTGCAAGATGAAGAATGAAACGAAGGAAGTATAATGTTCTTATCCAAAAAAAAATAAATTAAAACGGTTCATATGAATTTCCAATAGACCAAAAGGGATAATTACAACTCTGTACCTAGAGATGACAGACTGCTACCTTTTTTCGGAGGGAGGGGGGGGGGATGGTTTTTTGTTGAGGATGAATATGTAGAGCTGAGAACTTGAATGTCCGTAATTGTCCTTTTCTGTCGAGAAATACCGCTATGTCGAAGCAGAACAGTCGAAAGGAATAACATGGCTTTTCTTTCCAAGGTCGATTAAGTAAAGGCATCACGTGTTGAATTCAAAAATAAAGCAATCCTATTACAAGGAAGAAAGGACATTGACATGTTTTCCATGATGTATTTCTACCCTAAACATCCCAGATAATTCATCGAGATTTAATCCAAAAGACTTTTGAGTAATTTTTTTTAAAAAATATTCAGATGGGATGAGACTATATTTCTTTAGCAAAGAACAAAACCAAATTTGTTCAAATAGTCCGTCCATAGTAAACGCATATTAAATGTGATCAAAATCATAATATCTTGTTCTGAGCCCCCATATCATTCAATCCTTGCCTTACCGAATGTCAAATATGGTAATCAAAGCCCTGTTTGATGCTTCCCCTTGTTTTGAAAGATAATCATTAGAAGATAATTAACCTATCAAAAAATATGTATGCTTAATTGCACTTCTTCGCCATATAATCAAAAGAAATTTAGTTGATCAGTTTAACAAAATAGAACCTAGTTTTGATTTATGGAGTTTTAATGTAGTTTACTGGTGGTAAAACTGCTGTGTGATTTGCTCGTGCTGTTTTTTCCAATTTAAATGCTGGCAGTTTTTAACACAATGACAATCATTTATAGTTGAGATTTTCAAAAGTATCTTGGTATATGATCTAAAGAAGCCTATCCGTACACATCACTTTTAGCTTTGCTAGTGAATTGAGATACATTATTGTTGCATGAGTTGAAGATGAACGGCATATTAAATAGCATTTTTTTGGGGCTTATCATTGAAACCAAAGATAATATATACCTATCTTAGTCGCAGATGACACTTGATCATATCATTGTATTAATTTCAAATCATTAAAGAGATTTCGTGAATGACATTTATGTTTCATTATTGGGCACTGTGTTATAGAATCTTCTTTATCTTAAGAGGGAAAATAAAACAAAAGGAATAAAGAAAAGTCCATCTTGGCTGATTCAGAAATTTATTTTTTGAGCAGATAGTCAGAAAATTCTCTAACAGATTTTTTACTGACAGTGGTTCGAGAAAAAGACGTCTGTTGGGAATATGCTGAGAAGTTAGACGGGAATAAAGTGAGGTGTAAATTCTGTCTTAGAATTCTAAATGGTGGCATTAGTAGGTTAAAACACCACTTATCCAGACTTCCCAGTAGAGGTGTGAATCCATGTACTAAGGTCAGGGATGATGTTACTGACAGGGTAAGGGATATAATAGGATCAAAGGAACCTCCTAGTACTAAAAAGCACAAGCTCATTGAGACAAAAGCTCTTGCAAATATCTCTCCGGAAAAACCGCTTTTATCTGTGGAACCAATAACTCCAATTGCAAGAATTTTTCCACCAATTGGGCAGGCTATTTCTTCATCTGGAAATAACCAAGAAAATGCTGAGAGGAGTATTGCATTGTTCTTTTTTGAGAACAAAATTGACTTTAGTGTAGCAAGATCTTCCTCTTACCATCAAATGATTGAGGCAGTAGGGAAGTGTGGCAGTGGGTTTATAGGTCCTTCTCCTGAAACTCTGAAAGCGACATGGTTGGAGAGGATCAAGTCTGAAGTAAGTTTACAGTCAAAAGATGTTGAGAAAGAGTGGGCTATGACAGGTTGCACTTTAATTGCAGAAACATGGACGGACAACAAAATGAAAGCTTTGATCAACTTCTTGGTTTCATCGCCCTCCAGGACTTTTTTCTACAAATCTGTAGATGCATCTTCATATTTTAAGAATCTGAAATGCCTCTCTGAGTTGTTTGATTCAATCATCCAAGATTTTGGACCAGAGAATGTTGTACAGGTAATTGTGGATAATACACTTCACTGCACTGGTATAGTGAACCATATTTTGCAGAACTATGGGAATGTTTTTGTGTCCCCTTGTGCTTCACAGTGTATAAATGCAATTTTAGACGAGTTTTCAAAATTAGATTGGGTAAATAGATGCATTTTACAGGCACAATCAATCTCGAAGTTTATATACAACAATTCTCCATTGCTTGATCTCATGAAAAAGTTCACTGGAGGACAAGAGATCATTAAGACTGGTATCACGAAGTCTGTATCAAACTTTCTCTCTTTGCAATGTCTATTGAAGTATAGGTCAAGATTGAAAGTTATTTTTAACAGTCCAGAGCTTGCTGCCAATTCTGCTTATACAAACAAATCGCAAAGTGTTAATTGTATCGCAATTCTGGATGACAATGACTTTTGGAGGACAGCTGAAGAGTGTGTTGCTGTTTCTGAACCCTTTCTCAAAGTTATGAGAGAAGTTTCTGGAGGAAAGCCAGCTGTGGGCACTATATATGAACTACTGACCAGAGCAAAGGAATCTATAAGAACATACTATATTATGGATGAAATAAAGTGCAAGACATTTTTAGATATAGTGGATAAGAACTGGAAGAACAACCTCCACTCTCCTCTGCATTCAGCAGCTGCCTTTTTGAATCCTGGCATCCAATATAACCCAGAAGTCAAGTTTCTTGGGTCAATAAAAGAAGATTTTTTCAGAGTGCTGGAGAAGCTGCTACCAACTCCCGAACTGAGGCGAGATATCACTACTCAAATCCTTTTATATACACGGGCATCTGGGATGTTTGGTTGTAATCTGGCGAAGGAAGCAATTGATACTGTTCCTCCAGGTATACTTGAAGCTTTACATTTTTTGCATCCCATTTACATAATAGTGATAATTCTACAAACTTAAAGCAATCCTAAGAAAAATCTTGTCTGTTTATTCTTCTTTCTTCTCCTTGAGATAGTAGAAAGGCTGACCAGCATCTTCTACATTAAAGATATCATAGGTCATGTTTATGTTCCTCGTGTCACACCCCTCTTACACATCCATCGGTCCCTCTCCTCGTCAAGACCTGCCTGAAATCAAGGTCATTTTCTCGCAGTTTTTGCTGACGAGATGAGGTGAGACCTGAACTGTTGACAAGTTAACTTGTCCTTGGATCGTAGCTTCTATATGAGTTCTTTCCTCTGCAAATTCTGCTTGTTGTTCTTCTATTGTTGCCCTAGCATACTCCAGGTCTATCTCAGGGTCTGAATGGTGGACTGATAATCTCTCTCCACATTTAGCCATGCTTGCTTATTTGTCTTCTCCACCCCGGCTTTCTGGTCTATGCCCCCCCTTCACGAATCCTTCGGGCGTTGATTCTAGGGGAGCTTGATTATGAAATCATGTTAAGTACCAGCGGTCCACTTCACCTCAGTCACGGTGGGCCACCATATTGTGAAAACCTGAAAGCAAACATTTGGCCCAAACTTTTAAGGATTTCGGAGCTCCTAAGAGGTATGTCAGGGAAAAGCTCTTACATAAATACCCGCATCTCCTCGTCTGGGGGTACAGACTGGCGTCAACCGAGTGGTCTCATAATTCTGAGAGGCACATAAGGCTGGACGCCTTGAAACCCCATAAGATTAGAAATAGACGAAAAGAAATGTATATCACCTCTTTTGAGGGGAGTGGGGACCAATGATATACATGTCTTCTTTCGGTCTACTTATCATCTTAATGGGGCTTCGGGTTGTCCAGCCTTGTGTGCGTCTCAGAGTTATGAGAAAACTTGGTCGAAGTTAGCCATTGTCCTCAGTTGAGTTCTGCCCTGACATCCCTCTTAGGAGCTCTGAAATCCTTGAAGTCTTGGGCAAATGTTCTGCTCTCAGTTTTCACAACATCGGCCGACCGTGACTGAGGTGATGCTGGTACTTAACATGGTTCCATATTCAATCCCCCCCAGGATCAATGCCCAAAGAATTCGTGAAGATGAGAATTAAGCAAGCATGATTAGACGCGGAGAATGATTACCAGTCAAGGTTCTAGTCTTTACAGTACTATAGAAGTTGAGTATTCAAACCTTGCTACAGACGAAAACCTGGTATTTAAGTGAAAAAAGGTTGAAGAGTGGACCCATTATCTGCCGAGTTTCAAACCTTGGTCCTCAAGGATTGCTACCAGTATTTGTTGTGGTTGCTACCCCTTGAGTTAAGTAAACCATAAGTTGATAAAAGCAGTTGTACTTGCATGGCAATTCTGCCTCGGAATACATACATACCACTTCCTGCAAGATTAAATATATTCGGGGAAGCATTCAAGTTGATAGAACTTGTCAAATATATGGAAAATGTATTGCCCCTAAAAGTTGGAAGACAAACACTAATGATTGGTATGCATTAACTTGTAGTAAGACTTTGGTACTGGCTTAAAACACAGATTAAGTTGAAATTATATCAAGTTGATCTGTAACTATGGGTCTCCTGTGGACTGCATCAATTGCATGGACATTCTCCAGCATGTCATAAATAATTTTTAACTGTTCTGTTATAGTTTTCTATCCTCTCGTTTACATCTGATAGATTAAAGAAAAATGACTGCTGACAACACATCATGCTTTTCACACAAGTTTCTTCATTGCCTAACTAATTTCCAATGGACTAACGCAACAGAAATGCACTGTAGGTATCTGGTGGGAACAGTATGGTGATGCTGCTCCTACATTGCAAAGAGTCGCTATTAAAATACTTAGTCAGGTGTGCAGTACGTTCACTTTTGAGCGACATTGGAGCACATTTCAGCAAATCCATTCTGAGAAGCGCAATAAGATTGATAAGGAAACACTTTTAGACCTTGTTTACATAAATTATAATCTGAAGCTAGCACGGTATTTGGTTTCTAAACCTCCTGAGGAAGATCCTCTCCAACTTGATGACATAGATATGACATCTGAGTGGGTGGAAGAGGCAGAAAATCCTAGTCCAACTCAGTGGCTTGATAGATTTGGTTCGGGTCTGGATGGGAATGACTTGAACACACGACAATTTACTGCAGCAATATTTGGTCCCGGTGACAACATATTTGGTTTGTGATCATGTTGACTGTTCACCCCTTAAATGCATTTAGTCGACATAATAGTGTCTTGGAATTGTATTTTTCTTTCATGTAAATACCTAGTTAGGGGTGATGTAAATTCCAAAATTCCCTTCGATTGTTCATGTAAAAGGGCAAGCAAGTTTGATGTTCTTATACCGAACTTGATCAGCTTCAAAGTTGAGTCAATAGATCCGACCTTCCAATGCATTTACACATGATTAACACAGGTGGTGCGTAAGGCTCAGCAATGACAATTGAATATAACTCGACACCGAGGCCACAAAATTGACATGGAAGAAGAATAATTGCTACCAACCAAATATGTTTATCGCAATCTGTAGCTATCAACCAGTAACGCCAGACATCACTTATTTAAAAGTTAATAATAGGGCTTATCAGAAAATATCTCATCTGCACACAAGTAAATGGTTAAACATACATTTACAATGGAATTATAATGTATTGACACATTCATCACATTACATGCTCAATAAAATTATTATGATGAATTGCCGAGCAATTGAGCTGCTGCCTTGTCTTTATCGTTGTCATTCATCAGTAAGGCATCTGCAACACTGTTAGATGAGAATCCCATCTCTTTCAAGAGAGTATATCCCTCCACAAATTCCTTGACCTGAAAGAAAGTTGTTTAGAAGAGCTAATGAATGGTCACATTTACTATACTCCTTAATGCTATTGAACAAATTATTATACAACACTTCTCCACTTGACCATGCTGCCATCTCGGCAACAAATTAAAATGTCATGATTTGCTTTTCAGTAACTAAAATTCAAAATTTGTAAACATTACTGTAAATATTTCCAAAATGGTTTTATGATGCAGATAGTTGCATCATGTTGTACTTTCATGCACTTTCCAGATATGTAAACCCTATTTTCAAAGAAGAATCTAATCATTTACCGATTTCACTACAAAAATTAGTTAAGTTGATTCCTCAGTGAATAAAATTTGACATTCGACCAAGGACAGGGGATCATAAGAAATGGAAATTCTTGTGGAGAAATGTCTTCACAAAAATTAATTTTAGGTAATTTTGGTATATAACTAATTTGACAATGCTCATAGTGCCACATCCAAACATATATGTAAGAGAAGCATGTAAAGGATATATACCTTGATCGGATTATCTCCATAATTTGCAACTGCTATGGCCACAGCCTCTCTATTGAAACCAGATGTTGCGTATTTGTTCATCATAGGATCTCCAGTGTATCCCTATATTCAAGAAAGAAAAATATATATCCATGTAAGAAAAGATTCATTCAATTTCAACAAAAAGACCACATATCAGAATCACATTGAGTTTCTCAACTGCAAAACATTTAATGTAGTACACATAACAAAACTTCCGGGAAAAAGGTTCTAAAAAAAAGCACATGATGTACGCTTGGGAACCAATGCTTAATTATTTTTATACATATATCAAACATTTAAGGAAGCTAACTACCTTTGTCCATAGACTTTATATTCAATAGCCTAAAGAATGTCATCAAATAAATGACATGTTTCAAGACATGATATTTTCCTCCTTCGAAACATACAAGCCGTACTTGAATCCAAAAATTCAAAATGAGGGACCCAACTTGAGGATTCACTTGTTACACCAGTTCCCAAAAAGAAAAGGACAAGCCATTATCTCTTTGGCTAAGTAAGGTATGCATAATATTAGAATATGTTGTTTAAAGTTTAAACAGAATAATCCATCACCCATAGGAAGGTTCAACCACCTTGAAAACTCAAAAGTCATGTGCCAACAAAAAGGAAGTATAAGAACTAACACTTGCACTCTTATCCTTGAGTTATACAAGTACAACACAAAGGAATATTGGTCAAGTTGATAGATGTAATGAAGCAAATGAATTTTGGAGATAGATGGAAAGAGTGGAACAGATTCTGCATTTCCACATCAGATTTTTTCATATTGATTAATGGTGATCCTCAAAGTTTCTTCAGGTTTGGAAGGGGATTAAGATAGGGCGATCTTTTATCCCCCTATCTCTTTGGTTTTGTGATGGAGATCTGAAGTTTATTGCTCTGAAAAACAGAGAATTGCAGGAATGGAGAGGAAGAAATGATTCTCACCCATATTTGGTATGTAGATGTTTGTAAAGCTGAAAAAGAACAAAAAGTATTCAAATTTTTTTAAAGAAGAATATCTATTGTATTTAAGAGGGTCATGTTAAGTCTTGATGCAGTTTCTGGGCTGAGAATCACTTTGGCGAAAAGTAGTATGTTCAGCATCAATGCTGAAGATTGTATTGAGGATTTGGCTAATATATCGAGTTGTGAAGCTGACTAGTTCCCTACAGTCTATTTGAGATTACCATTAGGGGTGAAAAGGAAAGATACAAATATTTGACAAGTAGCAATTGATAGATGTATTAATAAGTTGACCTCATGAAAAAATCGATATCTATCCTTTGGGGGGAGACTTAACCTAGTCAGTAGTGTGCTGGATGGAATGCAAACTTATACAGCGTTCCTGTTTCCTATGCCTTCAGCAGTAGAAAAGAAGTTGGATTCCATTAGGAATTAGTTCTTATGGGATGGTAATGCTAATAAAGGGAAGATTCATTTTGTAAAGTGGCAAGGTCACAAATGAAAAGAAAGAGGGAGGTTTGGGAGTGAAGAATCTGAAATTACATTACAAGAGTTTATAATTGAAATGGCTATGGAGATATAAGTGGTGATTAAATCCGCGAAAACTCAATGTTATTCATGGGAAGAAGGATGGTTGGAAACAATATCCTCCACAATTGAGAAGATCAGGGTTTTTTTTTGGAAGGCATTGTTGGGATGTGGGATGAGTTTTTACAGTAAACTAAATTAGAGGTAGGTAATGGAGTCGGTACTAAATTTTGAGCAGATACTTGAACTGGGAATACAAATTAGAGAAGCAGTAATGAAGATTTATTCAGATGTTTTGTGCTCAAGGATGGCTATGATTCTGATTTTGATTCGATCTTTGGCTGGAATCTAGAATTCAGAAGGAACCTAAATGATTGGGTATTGGAAGCTTTTTATCAACTTACTCCGACTCAACAGTTGGATCCTATTTCAATTGATCAAAATAATGAGGATGGATTGATTTGGGTGAACAGCAAGGATAAAATGTTCTCTGATAGTAATTGTTACAAACTGTTACTAAATCAGAATGGTCAGGGAACATCTAATTATCCCTGGAGGATCATCTGGAAGTCTAAAGCTCCTGTCAAAGCTGCCTGCTTTGGATGGACTGACACTTGGGAGGCCTCTTAGGCCCTTACGCTCAAAGTAATAATTTACAATAGAGGAGTTTTGCTTTAAGTAGTAGATGTTACTTGTGTGAAGAGAAATAGTAAAACATCAGTTTTTGCATTGCTGAATTTCCAGAGAATTATGGAAGTTGTTTTTAACGTAAGTGGCGTTTCTTGAGTTATGCCAGGGATTAGTAACAGTGTTATCAAAGGCGAAAAGCGCAAAAAAGCTCTAAGGTCCGTGGGGGCTTTAAGTGTAAAGCACAAATAAAGTGTGGGCTTTAATGAAAAAAGGCGCAAAGGGAGAAAAAAAGACAAACATATAATGTTTAGTCCAAGACTAATAATTATAAACATGAATGAAAAATATATGACCAAATAAATTGAAAAAAAATTATGATGAAGAGAAATATTAATTGTTTAGTGTCACTTCTTCAGAAGAGGGTCATTGGCAAGGACAAGTTTGCCTTATAACCTTGATGATGACACTGAAGCGCACATAAAGCAAGGTGAAGCGCTCAACACATTTTGAGCCTCGCTCCAGGGGTTAAGCGCGCCTTTGACTACACTGATTAGTAATACAAAGATTAGTTCTTGTTGGGTGTTTGGTTCATTGCACTAAAATTGGATATACAACATATCACTTAAAATACTTACTTTTTAAACTAAAAAGTAATGAGTTGATAAGGTAGTTTTGTCCTTTTGCTACTTTATCCATGTCTAAGTGATACATGGACTAGTTATTCCATATTGTTGGTGGTACGAATAATACACAGATTGGTGTTTTACGTTATACAAGGATTAGAAACCTGTTTGGCTAAACTTCTAAAATCAGCTTATTTTAAAAAGTGATTTTCAAAGTAGTACTTTTTGTGAAAAGCAATTTGTGTTTGGCTAATCAATTTGAAGCACTTTTGAGCAGCAATCAGTGTTTAGCCAAGCATTTAAAAAGTGATTGTAAGTGTATTTTCTCAAAAGTACTTTCCAAAAAGAGTACCTTGAGGAAAAATTAATAACTTGTCTAAAGAGTCAATGCAGATGTGCATGTACTTGTGGAGCCAAGGACAGCATGTACAAAGTAGAACAAGATAGAAGATTAGTTCAGTTTCTTATGGGTCTAATTGAGGTTTACACAGTGATTAGGGGAAACATATTAATGATGAATCCACTGCCATCTATGGCACAAGCCTTTGAACTACTGATACAGGAAGAAAAGCAAAGAGAATTCAAACCAAATAGCCAAATGTTTGTTGAATCCAGCTCTCTTACTGCCAGCACCTTGGGACCTTTTGCTGCCAGTACTTCAGGAGGTAGAGATTTCCAAACAAACTA
Organism: Solanum chiquidenum; assembly: GCA_029582725.1. Taxonomy (NCBI): domain Eukaryota; kingdom Viridiplantae; phylum Streptophyta; class Magnoliopsida; order Solanales; family Solanaceae; genus Solanum; species Solanum chiquidenum. The sequence goes on from JAJOOS010032040.1 coordinate 16,495, forward strand.
TTCCTCTCCTTCTCCCAACTACCGAAACAGACCTTTTTGTGAGCACGGTAAGAAACCAGGCCATACTAAGGACAAGTGTTTCAAGATACATGGATATCCACAGAGTTCAAATTACAATCTCCAACACTTTGCAACCATGGAAACAATCGATTTCAAAGACCACAGAACTACGGACAGCAAAATTATAATCAATTTCAAAGGCAGCAACATGGACAGCACTGTTCCAATCAAAACTACAGGTATAGCAACAAAGGAAAAGGTGTGTCAGCTAACTCTGTAGGATTGTCATGTGATTTTAACATGGAACAAGGGAGTGGATCTGGAAGTCAAGTTGACAGTCAAGACAATCAAAACATCAGCCTCACAAAGGAGCAATATGGACAGCTAGCTTATCTAATGCAGCAATTCCAGGTATCCAACACAGCAGAGAACTCAGGCAGCATGCAAGTGACTGATCCAGCTGTGAACTTTGCAAGTATCATTGCCTGCACTTCTTCTATAACTTTTGATAAACTCTCATGTGAATGTTACAAAGCAAAAGTTGACTTATGGATATTGGACTCAGGGGCATCACACCATATGGCATTTAACAAAAACCACCTCACCAACATACTAACTTTACCATATCCTCTCTTAGTTAGATTACCTAATGGGTATAGAGTTAAGGTCACAGAGGTTGGAAATGTGCAACTGACACCCCAGATCACACTGTACAAAGTGCTTTCTGTTCCATCTTTCAAATATAACCTGATTTCAATCAACTATCTAACACTACATCCTAAATGTATTGTTTCTTTTTCTGACATCTCGTCTATTGCAGGCCCCTTCACTGAAGAGGCCTTTGGAGACTGGTAGGGTGCATGAGTTTATATCTCCTCTGCTCAGAATGTCTGCAAAAGAGCAAGCATCCTACATCTACCAAGAATCCTGCCACTTGTTTTTCACTTCATAGCAATGATAGGATACATTGTCAATGTATTTCTCGCTCTTGTTTACCTCATCAAACTGTATTGAATATCTTTTCTGGCAATAAAGACAAAATTGTTAATGCTGATGTTAATGTTGCTTCTAGCTTGTTTCATGTTGACAATGCAGACCTGTAGTGGCACTATAGACTTGGTCATGTTCCTTTTGTAAAAATGAAGGGTATATCCTCAATACCTGTGGCTTTCTCACCCAAACAACCTTTTTTTTCCCCCATCTGTCCTATGGCAAGACAAACAAGACTACCCTCCAACAAAGAGCTCACGGTAGCACTGCCATTTTTGACTTAGTACATGATGATCTATGGGGACCATACCAAGTACCCACACATGACAAGTTCAGATTTTTCATTACCTTGGTGGATGACTCCAGTAGGTCCACCTTGACACATCTACTTAGCCATAAAACAAATGCCTTGCATGTTATTAAGGCCTTTACCAACATGGTTGAAAGCCAATTCAAAACTACTATAAAAGTGATAAGATCACACAATGGTCTTGAATTCACTAGCACTGAGTTCATCCTGTTTTTTCAATCCAAAGGCATTCTTCATCAAAAATTGTGTCCATACACACCTCAACAAAATGGTGTGGTGGAAAGAAAACACAAATACATTCTTGAAACAGCTAGGGCACTCCTCTTTCAGCCTAAACTCCCAGTGACGTATTGGGGTGAGTGTATACTAGCATCTACCTACATCATAAATAGACTTCCCTGTGCACCTCTCAATAACAAATTGCCCCTATGAGCTGTTATACAACCAAAAACCCCTTTACTCACATCTAAGAAGCTTTGGTTGTCTATGCTACCCGACTACACCCAAATCCCAAAGAACCAAATTTGAACCTAGAACATCTCCACAGGTTTTTGTAGGATATCCCTTTGGTACAAAAGGATACAAGATACTAAGGTCTAGCTACTAAGAGGCTATATATCTCCAGGGATGTTGTTTTTCATGAAAAATATTTCCTTTTGCATTAGCTAAAGACCCTACTCATTTTCCTTCTTGTCCCCTCAAGCCTACTTCTTTGCTTGAACATTCTTTATGCCCCACTTTCTGCTCCTCATCTAATCCCCTTGTTCAGTGTGATCAAAGGGTGTCATGTGACACAATTACTCCACTGTCTCCTGAGCTTTCACCCCTATCTCCTCATTCTCCCATTGTTACTCCAAAAGCAATGCCTTGCATGTATAAGGCCTTTACCAACATGGTTGATAACCAATTCAAAACTACTATAAAAGTGATAAGATCAGACAATGGTCTTGAATTCACTAGCACTGAGTTCGTCTTGTTTTTTCAATCCAAAGGCATTCTTCATCAAAAATTGTGTCCACACACCTCAACAAAATGGTGTGGTGGAAAGAAAACACAAATACATTCTTGAAACAACTAGGACACTCCTCTTTCAGTCTAAACTCCTAGTGAAGTACTGGGGTGAGTGTATACTAGCATCTACCTACATCATAAATAGACTTCCCTCTACACCTCTCAATAACAAATTGCCCCTATGAGCTGTTATACAACCAAAAACCCCTTTACTCACATCTAAGAAGCTTTGGTTGTCTATGCTACCCAACTACATCCAAATCCCAAAGAACCAAATTTGAACCTAGAACATCTCCATAGGTTTTTGTAGGATATCCCTTTGGTACAAAAGGATACAAGATGCTAAGTCTAGCTACTAAGAGGCTATACATCTCCAAGGATGTTATTTTTCATTTTTTTTTGAAAATGGTAATTGTTTCTATTTCTGCAGAACAGTACATTGGTTGTACTGAAACTCGTATTTACATAAGGAAACTCTAATAATACCGACCTATCCCTATAATGAGTCTAAGACATCAATGATAGAGACAGTATCATTAGAGTAAGTTTGATTACACCAAAAACACAGAGTTGAAATGCAATTCAATTTAACTTGTTGCAT
>JAJOOS010032041.1:0-24155 GCA_029582725.1 Solanum chiquidenum
TCCACACTTGGTCAGATTTCCCTGATTTGCCTCCATGCCTTGGCTGCTGATCTACGACCACCATCTACGGAGCGTCAATAGACCTACGGTCCGTAGATAGTCTCCGTAGATGCCCTTTTCTGCATTTCTTTCAGCTGTCTCTTTAATTTCGCGCCTGAACATCTTTCCTGCAAAATATGATAAAAACACATAAAAACCAATACAAAAAAGCCCTAGAAAAACACAACTTGTAAGTGAAATGTATTAGAAATACCGTAAACTCACGATATATCAAGCCTCCCTCTGGTCATTTCCATCGCTTTTCTGCCTTGACATTCAGCATCCTCAAGGTCTGTAACTTTGGGCGATCTAACACTGCATCACGGAACCACTCGGCGATCCGCTGACTGCTCCTTTCTCTCGCCAACTTGGTTCTTTCCTTCAGGGCTTGGCACACTGAAACTTTAGGCGGTCAAGTGGCCATTCGACGACTCACCAAGTGGACTTGGTGATCACCAGGCTTGCCTTTCTTCATTCTTTCAGCCTGTTTTGTTCCTTTTTGCATATTAGTGTCCTTGCTTTGTTCCTCAATCCATATACCTGGAAATCAAGGGTTTTACATCAGTTATTGACACAAAATAAACATTTGAGGACACTAAACCTATATAAATAAAGCCCTAAATGAGTCCAAATCTTGGACTCAACAGGGATGGAGCGCTGCAAAATAAATTTTAAATAGTTAAAATATTTAGGTAAAATGCTACATGTCATTCATTCATTGGTTTTTTTTTCTTAAACTTAAAATTCATTGTTTAAGAATTATTTTGAACATAAATGACAAATGTCCAAATTTAATTCGACACTTTACATGTCAGTCACAAGTGTAACACACACACTATTTTTGTTGATTATAATAAAAGTGTCAAAATGAAACAATGAGACTCTACATGAGGTGTTTAAAATGAACATCGTCCAGTTAAGGTATCTAAGTGAAATTTCGTGCCAACTTTAGGGGACCACCAATGGATTATGCCTTTTTAAAATAAAAAAAATTGTAGGTCCTAGTTCTGTTCTCCAAAATTGTTATTTCTCTCTCCTATACCTTTACTGCACATCCCTTTCTTCTCCATTTAGTTCGTTTCTCCATTTATTTTTATTTTTTATATTTTTTATTTTAATTCTTTCGTCTAATTTTTCAAATCAGTATTCTAGTCATAAATTTTATTTTCAATTTTAATATTTTCAACTTTTTTTTATATAATTGGTAAGTATATTATTTTTTTAAAATTATATCAAAATATGAGAAGGAAAATGTGGTAAGGAATTATAAAATGGAGAATAAAGCTTTCACATACGAGATGAAATTTTAGTTAGTCGATCAATTAAGTTATTAACATCCCCCATTTGATATGTATATATAAATTTGATTGGTCAAATTTTTCACCTATCAAATTAAATTATTTTATCATTTTTTATAATAATAAATCACAGAACATTAATAAAATCAGGTTTTTCCGATTTTCTGGATTTGAGTTTGATTTGAAACATATTATAATAAGATTAATATAATTTTTGTGAAATATGATGTACATATCATACTATTTTATACAATTATATCTAATCCAATTGATTGTAAACAATTATATTAAAAAAACTACCAACCATAACGCCACACAAAAAAAGGAAAACAAATAGTTTTTATATATAAATATTATTATAATCTACGAGGAAAAACTTGATTAAAATAGACAAATTATTGTTAGGGACATGAAAAACGGCATACTATACTCAGTATATATATATATATTTTACCTTAAAAACATAAACACCCTAACTTCAATATTAAATTATTATAATACCTCAATTTAAAACATCCAATTTATTATTCTATATTTTATATTAGGCTGAATCCATCGATGGCCTCCTAAGACACTAATTTTCACTTAGACACCTCAACTAAGATTTATTCATTTTAGACACCTCATAACATGTTCTGCTATCTCATTTTGACACTTTTTGCTGAGTTGGCAAAGTGCGTGTGTTACTAATTTTGAGCGTGTGGAAAGCATTTTTTGGCGAAAAATAATTATTTTTTTCTCTTCTTCTTCTTCTCTCTTTCTCCTTCACCTTCCACCACCATTTATCAAACCACCACCACTTCAAGAAAATCTTACAAAATATATATAATAATGCACTAATTTTGAATAAAACAAAAAGAATCATACACTAATTGAAATAATTTACAAAAACTATTTTTAATTTTTTTGTCAGATCTCAAAAATATCATCACCACCTCCCGGAAAAGATGGAGATTGCATTCCGATTACTTCAGTCTTTGTGTAGTCTCATGTTCGTGTTCATGTAGAGTTGATGTGTCTTTTGAGTTCTGCATGCAACACCTATTGGTTGGCTCAATAGAATGTTTCAATTTAAAGAGAAATCAAGGAAGTCACCATTGTTGTCACTTCTTTCTCTCAACCTTCCTCTCTTCCATCAAAACATATTTTTATCTAAAATTAAAATTATCAGTTCTAAAAGGAAATATGAGAGGACATTGAAAAGAAATGTTATTGTAACGACCCGCTAGGTTGTTTTTAGCACTTGAACTCTTCCTTCATAAAAGAGCTTTCTCGTAAATTTTAAATGGAAATCTTGGACTATTTGTTTAACTACGATTACTTGGTTAATGGACATTTTGTTAAGTAGTTAATTATTTAGTTGATAATAATGGATCAACTCTATAATTTAATTAATACCCTATTTTACTTGTCCCATAAATAAAAAAATAAATAGTGGGGTTTAACATTTTAATTCATAATTATTTTCTAAAGAAAGAAATTAAGAAGGAGAAAGAAATAATAATATACGAAAAACTTACCTACGGCAGGCACGGCATAGGAGAAACAATCGTTCAGGTGAGAACTTTAATCCTCAATCCAGTGAATATGTAATTAAATTCTTAGGTATATGAATAAAGTGATGCATTGATCTTATCTTAGAAAGAGAATATTATATTATGGGTTATAAGTCATTGTTGTTGTTGCTCACGTTGTAGGGTTAGTCAAATTTGAGAATTTTTTTGATGGTTAATCATTAGTTAATGATTACTCTAATTATTGGATAAGACCAATGAGTGGGTAATGATGATTTAGGAGTAAATACAGTGAGTATATTGAGTTCTGCAAATTGTAGTTCTAGCGAGTAACATACTATTTTGTTTTTGGTATATCGAGTAATTAAAGATAGATATATTGTATTATATGAACAACATTAAAGTTATGTTATTTGGAGGAATTAAGACTTAATCCTAGGCTTAAAATTTAGGAATATGAGACTTGAAATTTTTAGTTGGCACCAACACTTATGAATCTAACTATTGATTAGAATGAGTTTTGGATCTAGGCTAGGCCTATAGTAATATGAGTGTCTACGGACTCACTTGCTTACGAATATTGCATATTTGATAGATTGGAAAGACTGTGAAGCTTTACGAAAGGGAAAGACAAAATCTTGAGGATTCGTGACACGTGTTCGGCATTCGAGGTATGTTAAGACTTTCTAGACTTCGTTCAGGGACACTTTCTAATTAAAGATTAAAAATGGAATAGACAATGGGTAAGGGTGAAAGATAGGGGTCTCGTACCAATGGTGTGACGGGCATTGGTACGAGTATTAGTGATATTAATGGAAAAGTTTATTGCTATAATATGATAGATTGTAATTCGAGAATGCCAAAGCATATGGGCATTGACTGATGTATTTAATGACTTGATTTCTTTTGTGTGGTTGTGTTTCTTTATTGAACCCGTATAATTGTGATAATTGAGGTGATTATATGTCATAGCGACATTTGATTTATTGAGATGTTGCATCATCTCTTTTTTTTTATTGATATCATATTGTGAACATGCATTGACATGAGATTGAGTATGAGTAAAGGTCTAACACATGGAGATCGTCCGTGTTGAGATCGAGTTATGATTATAATTTGGGCATGTGGAGATAGTCCGTGCGAGTGATTGGTTATGATTATAAGTTGGGTACATGGAGATCGTCCGTGCTGTGATTGTTTGATTTTATGATAGTGCATTGAGATCGTTCGTATCGGTATATAGACCTCGCAAGTCCCCCACGGGCCATGAACTCTCGATGTATTTCTGAGGAGTATCATGTATATACGGTTGAGAGAGTACTTGGTATTTGAGACATATCATTTCACGATTTCACATTGCATTGCATCTCATTACATCCCTCATTCTTGTTGATTATGTGTGTTTTTGGTGGTTGGACATTTCATGACATTTGATTATCTCTATTGATGAATACTTGGTTGATAAGTATAATGTGGACTTGTGAAAATTAAAGGATTATTTTCTTATATACTTCTGTCACTACTTCTTCGTTGTCGGTCTATGAGATATACTGGGTACACGTGATTTTGTACTCATACTACACTTGCTGCACTCTTTTGTGGTGCATATTGTATTTCGAATTTGAGCGCATTTCTTGGAGCTTGAGTTTGAGTTTTGATTATCTTGGAGTTGTGGTGAGCTGCTTGGATATTCTGCGGCCCATACCTTTATCTATCGCTATTTCTTTAGGTTGTGTTGGTATTCTGATAAGATATTTCTTATGTGTAGACTTGTTAAATAGTTAGAGACTTGTACGGACTTTTAGAAGCTCTTGTACTTATGACACTATATCTTGGGTTGTAGTTTAGTTTTCCGCATTTAATACTTGTGAAAGATATAGTTGTTGAGATATTCTACTTTGTCACTTATTTTTCCCATTTTTTTAAATATTAAATCAGATTGGTGTAAAGTGTTGAGTTGACTTACCTATCGGTTGAGAATGTATGTGCCATCACGACTTATTTTGGATCGTGACAGTTATTCATGGCATAATCATCATATACATAAGGTAAAATAGACCCTTCGAGTTAAATTATAATTCTTGAGCCAACATGATCGATAATTTAATTTGCAAAGCTCCTCCGATATAAAATGTTTTTTATATTTCAATTGTTCCTCCAATCTTCTACCTTAATTGAGAACAATTACCTCTTCTTCTTATAAAAAAAAAGGGATAAGGGTCTGAAAAATATCCAACTTTTGTCGAATTTGCTGTTACGATACTAAACTTTCATGAGGACCTATTTCCTCCCTAGACTATTTAATACTGTATATCATATTGATAATTTATATGATTATTATTTATCATTAATTATTTTCTTTTGATTGCTACAAAATCCGTGTATACTATTTTTGTATATATATACTTAAGAAATACATAATTCATTTATTCATATCTCTACGTAAATTTATTCTTTTTAATTCAAGGAATAATAGTTGCACAATATTATTATTTACCTGATTAATTATTGTTGGGAAAGGGGTTAAAAATACCCCTTTACTATGATTTATTAATTGACTTTATCCTTACCGTTTAAACAAAGTTGAAAGTCTTTGCCGTCTACAAACTTCTCACCCGTGCCCCTCAATTAGATGGAAAGTCTCAAATCAATAAAAATAACCCAATTTTACTTAATTTACCCAATCCGATCCAACCCACCTAATCATATAATTCACTTCTCTTCATCTTTTAGACAATTCCAAAAGAGGAATTGTCGCTGGTGAAACTAAATGTCAAAACGTTCGTAGGGATGAAATACACCCCACTAGTACAAAAGCCCCATTTGAATCTGATCAGTGTTTCTCGAATTTAGGAAATAGGGTTCAAAAGCATCAAAATGGGAAAAATTCAAGCGAAGGAAGTCAGACCAAGGAGAGTCAAAATTACCAATCTCAATTGATCCATGATGAATTTGAGAATTCTTCTCCTCAACAAAATTCAAAAGATGAAGTATAGAGCCCCTTGTTCGCCGAAAAAATGGTAATTATTGTCATTGCACCGTCATTGATCGATTTTCACTCCCATCGTTTATGGAGCAATTACAATGGTGAGAAGCAAAATTTGACTGCTTTTGAAACTGTATAATAGAGAAGATTAATAAAACGTTACTTAAAACTTAAATTACATGAAATCAAATTACAAAAGCATATTTAAATTAATTTGAAAAAAAAACAACAAAAATATAAGTGGTGGTATAGGTGAATTTGACAGATTCACAAAGTCACCTTCTTTGTTTATTGTTTCGAATGATTTGAAAATTAAACCTATGTATTCTAAATCAAGTTTTGGCTTACTATTCTTGTTTAACATTGAAAAACAAGAGATTTCCATTGGTAAGAGGTAGAAGTTAAAAGATAAAGATGAATAAAAGTGGTTATATTAAGTGGGTCAGATCGGGTAACTTAAGTAAAATCTAGTTATTTTTATTGATTTAGGGTTTTACATCCAATTAAGGTTTACGGTTGAGAAGTTTGTAGACAATGAGGGTAAGAACAATTTTATTTTAACGGTAAGGATAAAGTCAAAAAAGAAGAAAAAGACACAAAAAATAAGAACAATCCGTCAGAAGAATAACAAGAGACATACCATATTCTTAAAAAGAGCAACCCAAATCACAACAAATCTAAAGAGAAACTCAAGTTACATCAAGAACAAGTACCATATTGGCAAATCAACACAATCGAAGGATCAAGTTTCAACTGCAAAAGCTCGACTAGGATACATAGTAGTAAATTTCAATCATTTCTAGCAGAAGAAAAAGAGTTAAATCGAGGGAATAGGAATGAGAACAAGAATCAGAGCAACGATGAGTTAATTATTATCTAACTTAACTATTTTTTCCTAAACTACCACATGTCTTGATCCTACGCTGCCACTCGGCACGATCCTAGGCTAGATTTTTTTTCTTAATTATATATAAAATATAGATATAGATATAGATTTTGACCTTTCTATACCCATTCAGGATGTTGTTTGACTAAATAAAATATGCTCAAAATAAATGACATTAAATATAAAAATAAAAATCAGAAATTTGTTGTATATCATATTCGTAATTTATATGATTCTAAACATGCTAGAATTGAAAGAATCAATTAAGGAGTGTAAACATGCTAGAATTGAAAATTTATGAATCAAAGTTTACCAAAAAAGGCCAAGTTTTAAACTTGTACGAATTTGTAAGAAAGGTAAAAGGAAAATGCATAATCACAGAGATTTCCTCTCAACTAGAGTAAACAAATACATTCAATAGAGCCAAAAATCAATAAATAACACTACCAAGTACCAACACAATCCAAAAATTTAGCAACACGAGGCATTAGGCAAGAATAACACCATCAAAAGTCAGAATATAACAATACAAGACGAACACAATTGTATTTTGTGGCATCAGTAAAACACTACCATGGTGCATGCCATCAATACAATAATTCAACACTTAAAACAACACTACGACAAATAGAGCCTGGAGAGAGTAGAGAACTAAAGATGATTCAACAACACAAAACCCATAATCATAAAACAAATCACAAATTGTAACCCTAAATCACCCATTTCAATAAATATCACAGAAAGTTAAACAAGGCTCATTTTTTCCGTTTCTATCAAAGTGGAAAGAAATGTGATACTTGCTTATTTAACATTGTAAAATCATCAACTAGTCAACCAACAAACAAAAAAATAGAGACTTGAAAGAGTGATCGCCGACGCTAAGAGACTGAGAGACAAGAGTGAAAGATTGACCCGCGCGCTGTGTGTTGGTCGTGGACGTTTCCTGAGAAGAGAGATTGACTGAGAGACGAGAGTGAACTCGAGTGAAACACTGACATATTAGGGTAATTTGGGCCTTGAATTTAAAAGTTACAGTAATTGATTCGGGTCCAAATGTATAATTAAATATAATTTTAAAAATAAATTAACTGACATCAAGTTTTAATGATTTTTTGTTTTTGGTAAATAAAAAATTGAAAAAAAATATCTGAATCTGAATCATATAAGAGAATTAGAGAAATGAGTTACGTGTATATATTATCCGATTGAGTTAATAGAAAATGGGTCAATTCATTTCAAATTTCGCTAAAATTGACATAAATTAAAAAGAAATTGTCTAGAATTTATATGAATTAAACGGATAGTTTGTATAAGTTTCTATTTAATAAATAAATAAAAATATTGATCAGATAAATAATAATATTGTGCAAAATATTATTTCTTAAATTAAAAAGAATAAATTTACGTAAAGATATGAATAAATGAATTATGTATTTCTTAAGTATATATATACGAAAATATTATACACGAATTTTGTGACAATCAAAAGAAATTAATTCATGATAAATAATAATCATATAAATTACGAATATGATATACAACAAATTTTGATTTTGATTTTTATATTTAAAGCCATTTATTTTGAAAATATTTTATTTAGTCAAATGACATCCTGAATGTCGGGACAAGACCCCCGATCATCCTAACCAACTAACTAACAGAAAATAAATGAGGGATCCTTCGAAAGCAAGAAGACTCACCAAACAACTCTGGAGCTTGACTGGATCAACAAAGAGCTGGTTGATTGTCACACTCCGAACCTACACCCTGGGCGGGACTGGCACTCGAAAACCATTGCTGGCCCCAAGCGAACCCTTGGACTGGCTACTTAACTCAGCGGAAGACTTAACTCAACATAATATAAGTTCATAAAACAACTTAAATGATAAAATCTGGCCAAAATGGCAACTTATGTCTCAAAATAGAATATCTAAAAATACATAGTTGAGAAACTCAACTACTGTCTGACTATCTATGAAACCTCAATAATACTGAGATGGATGTTGGGACAGACCCCACAACATCCTAAAAAAGAAAAACTAGGAAAGCGAATAAAAGAGTCCTCCGGAATGCAAGGAGGCTCACCATTGACTCTGGAGTGCTCGACTAGATCAACGGCGCGCTGGATGCTGATCCTGGTTACCTGCGTCTTCATCATAATAAGATGCAGGCCAACTGTCATCAGTACATTCATGCGAGTTGGAATGCTAAACAACAACTTAAGCTTGAAAGAGTAAAATGGAGCACTTACCTTGGATCTGTACAACCCATGAATACTTAACTGAATGCATTGCATTATAAAGCAGTTTAAAACAAATGCAATATAAAGAAAAGGAAAAATGTTTAAAACATGACGTCAAAATCATAATCATAATATCATAAAAGCATATCATGCTCCCTCTCAAAGTCTACGTGTGCAATGCATGAATGAAGTCCCATACCCCCATTCATACTAAGTAGAACCCCTTGAGGAACCATGCAATTACTACTGTGGGAGTTTCTCTAACCAACAACCACCACTATGAGCCTAAGTGGTGATACAACATTTTTACCATCATGCTGCCAGACTGTCCTATACTTTGCTGTCATATAGAACTACTTAACTTAGTGGATCCACTAGCTTAACTTTACGTGGTCATCTAAAAAGTATGACCCGTTAATACCCATGATGGCTATATGGTTTTCATGGAGACTTGAGTTAATATGAACTCACATCCCTACATCGGTGCTCAATACTACTCCCAAAATATACTTTAGCTCATGCTTTTAAAAATACTTCTTTCTTTGGTTTAAGATAATTGCTCAAAGTTTAGCCCAAGGGCTCTTTTGGAAATCATAGTTCCTTTCTTTCTCAAATGTGAAAACATTTATAAACTTTTTTGGGAATACTTAGTTCCCCAATAACTTTTGAGAAATGACCTCAACTCTTTACTCTTTACTTTACTTGAAACTTGAGCCTTAAAACGAAGTTTAAACGTTTAATAAAGACTCTTGAAAACTTTAAGAAACTTTGCTTTGACTTGCTTCTTAACTTCTAGACTTTGACTCTTAACTTCTTTGACTTTGATCTTAACTTTCCTTGAATTGGATTATGGATTCAAGGCTCATGATCTCATGTTTATGGATGAATTCATGATGTTTAGATGTACCTTAGAGTGTTGGATTCAACTAGAAAACGTAGGTACATCGTTAAGAAACTAGTACGAAAAGATGGGGGGAAAATAGGGGTGAACTGGCGTCCTTGGCGCTCTGAAAGGCGTGGGGAGCCAGGCCCAAACTTCAGAGAAGTCTATGGGGCGCTCTGGCTGGCACGGCGCCCCAAGGCCAAAACTTCAGAGGCTGCTTTGGGGGGCGCTGGCTGGCGCGGCACCCCAGCCCCCGTTACCCAGGTGTTCTCGATTTTTCTTCTCCGTTTTTCATCTCTAAACCCTCCAATCTTCCCTAGTTCCTTCCCCAAACACTTATGACCAATTGTACCCTCAACACACAACCAATCTAACTTGAAAACAGCCCGGAAACATAAATCAACTCAACAAGAAGCTTCAACAACACAACCAACAAGAACTTAACGAATTTCAACAAAGTTCTTCAAGAACTCCCTAACTTTTCATTCAATCAAGAACCATTCTCTTAATAGAATTAAGATGAGAGTGTGGGTGAACTAACCCAACATGAAAAGATCTCACATACCTTGTAGGGATCACCCCCGACGAATTCCACTCGCAAAGCTTGAACATTCTTGGCGATTTCTTGATTTCTCTTCTATTTTCTCTTCTTTCTTCTCCTCTCCAAGCCCTAGCGTAAATTCTAATTTTCTAAACTGAATAAAGTCTTGTTTTACCCCAATTAATTCCTAAAAATGAAATAGGCAAATTAGGTAAGAAAAAGACTAGTTTACCCTTCACATATCCGGATTAGACTTTCCTTAATCCAACAGCCCAACTTCCAAAGGGCATAACTCACTCATACGATGTTGAAATCGTGCAAACTCGGCGGCGTTGCAAAGATCATTCCAATAGATATCCAAACATATCTGGAAGTACACCTAACTCATCCTGAGATAGGATTTATGGCCGTTTGAAGTTGACTAAAAACTCATTTTCCCTAACTTGAACAATTTTCCAGATTTGCCACTATTTCCAAAATTGATTAATTCAAGTTCTTAGATTCTTCCTAGCTATTTCAAATTGCGAGATGTTACATTGATGATATTCCTGGTTACCTATATCTGCATCCTAACCAAATGACGTCAATACATGGAATGTACGAGCATGTAATGGGAACACTGAACATAACCCGCAAGCTTGAACTGATAAAAAGGAAACATACTCACCTCGACTCTACTTAACTCATGGATACTCAACTCAATGCAATATATAACGATGATAAACGTGCAATTTATATAAAGCATTTAAAACAGTAGATAACAACTCAATGTATTTAAAAATACAATAATAACTCAGTTTGTATGTAAAAATACAAAATAACTCTGTTGTATATGAGAATACAAAATAACTTTGTGGGAGATTCTTTAAACGACAACCATCACTATGAGCTATGTGATGATACATCGTCTAGCCCACGCTGCCAGAACTGTCATATACTTTGCCGAGGTATAAGACCTACTAACTAAGTGGATCCACTAGTCTAGGCTAAAAATCAATAAGGAATCATCTAAAAAGTATGACCCTTTTTACCCACGTTAGCTACATGGTTTATGAGGGCGGTGAGTTGTTAGAACTCTCCCTCATATCAGTGTTCAATACTACTCCTAAAATATAACTTATCTCATTATATTTTAAAGAAAGCATTTCCTCTTCCTCAACTTTGAGATTATTACTCAAAAGGTTTCTCTAAAAAGAGATAGTACTTAAAACTGCTCATGAACACTTTAGGAAATCGGTGTTTCCTCTCATCTTAAATATATAAACATTTGCTCAAACAATGTAAAAGTCTTCTCAAAATGACTCTAATGAACTCTCAAAACTTGACTCTTAACTCTATCTTGAATTTGAATTATGAATTAAAGAGTTGTGATTTATGATATGAAGGATATCGTGATGATTAAATGAGTTTTAGATAGTTATTAATGAGAAACGGTCGAAAAACAGTGTCTGGGAAGCAAGTCTGCGATGCGAAGATGAATTATAATATTTGATCGCAAAATAATTTTTGAAACAGTGAAGTCCGTGTCGCCAATTTCTGCCCGATCTTGTCTTCTTCTCCCAAACCCGATTCAACTCATACCTACTGAAATTCTAAGGTCAAAACTCTCGAATTCCTATAACCCAGAACAATTTTAGCGAAACTCACTCAAGAACTATCAACTATCAATTAACTCAACCTTTTAACAAAATCTTCGCCTCAAGAACTCAACCAACATCAAGATTTAAGAACGAATAACAACTCTTCAAGAAGCTCATCAAGAACTTAATTTCTCAATCTCTAGGGATGAAGTCGATAATGTAAAACATGATTGGCGTGTGGGTGAACGAACCCAACACTATGAAAATTTACATACCTCGATTTGGTGAAACAAATCCTCGATACGCGAAAACCTTGTTCGTTCTTCCTTTTCCTCTTCTTGAACTCTCTTCTAAAACCCTAAGCATATTTGAGATTATGCAAACTGACCTAAATCAGATTTGATCCCAAAATAATTACTAAATTTGTTTTAATTCGATTGGGTAAGGAAAAGCCCAAAATACCCCTCATATTTTTGGGTAACTTTTCTTAACTGGACATGCTAACTTCAAACGGGCATATCTCCCTCATACGGGGTCGAAACTTAGCAAACTCAGTGGCGCTGGAAAGAGGATTCCAAGACCTTTCATTTGATATCTTATGGGTCACCTAACTCTTCTTATACTGAAAGTTATGATCGTTTTAAGTTGACCCAAAACTTACAACTTAAGCATAACTTGAAAATTTTCAGATTTAGCTATTTCCAATTTAGCGTTTTCTAAATTTAGATTGTTCTAGCACCGGGTGTTACATTAACTGCCTTTCTTCTGCTAGAAATGGTTGAATTTTGCTGCTATGTATCTGAGTTGAGCATTTGCAGTTGAAACTTGATCCTTCGATTGTGTCGATTTGCCAATATGGTACTTCTTTTTGCTATAACTTGAGTTTCTCTTTAGATTTGTTGTAATTTAGGTTGCTCTTTTTAAGAAGATGGCATGCTATTCTTCTGATGGGTTGTTCTTATTTTCTATGTCTTTTCCTTCTTTCTTGAGATGTATTTTGTTTTTTCCTTGTGTCCTTACTTGTCGTTTATTTTGTTGATACATGAATGGATTTTCAGTGGTCGCTTTTATGTATGCATTTCTTTGTCTCATACCTTGTTCATTTGGTTCTTGTACGATAGGATGAACATCTAATGTCACTAATACCACACATCATTTAGATTTCAAATGGATAGATATGATGCAAGAGTTTAAATTTTTTTTATGTATTGGAGACTTATGTTTTCCCTTCAATGTATGTTGAACTTGATGTTTACTGTTGTTGTAATTGTATGGTGGTAGTTAAATTGTCTTCTTGCCATTTGTTTCTCTACCTCTAATGATACCTTGTTGTTATATTTCTAGCAAACAATTAGTAAAAAGTTCTTTATATTCTCCTTCTTTAGGATTTGAATAATTAACTAACTTTTAAATTTTTACTATTTTTTGTATAAATTCAAAATGATATTTGTGCATCTCCAAATCTCCAACAGCAATCCCATGAACTCATTCTTGACAATATACCACTAAAACCACAAATATAACAACTTCGAGCTCCACAAATGTGAGCTTTCAGTCAAAATTATTAGGAAAAACTAAACGCATACCCCTTTACAATTATTCCCCTAGGCCCTAACTAATTAAAGAAAATACCCCTTTTCCTTGTAGCTTTAATTATTTAGTCTATACATGTTGACTTACTATTTATTTGACCTCCTAGTCTTCACTACAACACCGTGAATACAAGGCAACTATAGGAAATTTATTTGCTTTACTAAATTTTGATCAAACATATTTGTTGATATACCAGCCATGGCGGAAGCAGTACTTTCTGCTCTAATGGAAGTCATCTTCCAAAAGACAGCATCCCAAATTTTCCAAAAAAATGGACTACTAGGAAGTACAAAGAAAGAGATGTTGAATCTGCAGAGCACATTATCAACAATTCAAGGTGTCCTACAAGATGCTGAGGACAGGCAAATGAAAGAAAAAGCTTTGAGGAATTGGCTGGTGAAGCTCAAAGACATAGTCTATGAAGCAGATGATTTGTTGGATGAATACATGACTGAATTGCTTCGCCATAAGGTAATTCTTGATGACAGGGAAACCCATTATTGTGTTTTCCATGCTGTTAATTCTCTTTATTTGAATGGTACATTAATTTTTTTGGGTTATAGTATGAAGTTGAAACTGAAAGAAGTTGTGGAAAAGTTAGACCTGGTTGCGAATGAGAGAGCCAAATTTCATTTTAGGGATTTTGTTCATCAAAAAGGGTTTTCTTGTGAAAGACCACAGTCGGATTCTTATGTAATTGAATCGAAGATTTTAGGGAGAAATAAAGATAAAAAGAATATAATCAAGTTACTTATAGGATCAGAGGTGTCAGTTGTGAGTATTATTGGAATTGGAGGAATTGGGAAGACAACAGTTGCGAAATTGGTTTATAATGATGCTGTTGTGGAGAATAGTTTTGATACAAGAATATGGGTTTGTGTCTCAGAAGGATTTAATGTGAAAAGACTTCTTAAAGCAATCATAGAATCTGGCACTGGTAGTAGTTGTAACCTTGTAGAGATGGATGTGATCCAGCGGCGTGTCCAGGAGTTGATATTGGGCAAGAAATTTCTGCTTGTCCTAGATGATGTATGGGATGATGATCATGAGAAATATGAGAGATTAAAAAACCTAGTTCACAATGGTTTGGATGGGAGTAAGCTCCTAGTGACTACTCGCAATGAAAAGGTTGCATTACTGATGGGCACAACAAATCCATACCGTTTGGAAGGCCTTTCAGATGGGGATTGCTGGTCCTTGTTTCAGGAGCTTGCATATAAGAATAGGCAAAAAGAACTATTAGCTCTTGAGGAGGTTGGGAAAGAAATTGCAAAGAAATGTAGGGGAGTTCCTTTAGCGGCAAAGGCCCTTGGAAGTTTGATGTGCTTAAAGAATCAGAAATCTGAGTGGTCCTTCATCCGAGATTGTGCAATGTGGGATCTTATGGGACATGAAGATGGAGCTGGAATTCTTTCTGCCCTAAGATTAAGTTATGAATACTTGCCACCACATTTGAAACAATGTTTTGCCTATTGTTCTATATTTCCCAAGGGATATCGGATAAATAAAAACACCTTGATATGCCTATGGATGGCGGAAGGATTTGTTCCGTCCTCTGAAAGCATACCACCGGAAGAAGTTGGGAATGGTTATTTCAATGAGTTGTTGTGGTGCTCCTTCTTCCAAAATGTGAGAAGAGATTTTGATGGGAATATAGTCGAGTGTGATATGCATGATCTTGTTCATGATCTTGCCAAATCTGTAGGCGGTGTTGATTGTTTAACAACAGAATTTGGCAAGGAGGTTATCATTCCTGTGGCGACACACCACTTATCGATGTTTGGCAATGAGGTGGTACCTAAAAATCCCGGCATGTTGAAGAGTGCTCAAAAGCTGCGATCATTTCTTCTATTGGATGGGCAGAGAAGTATCACAAAACTTTCCAAGAGTTTCTTTTTGAGCTTTAGATCTATTCGGGCTTTAGATTGCAGCGGTACTCGCATAAAGAAGTTGTCTAATTCAATTGGTACTTTATTACATCTGCGGTACCTCAATCTTTCACATACTCTACTGAGAACATTGCCTAAGTCTATCTGTTGCCTCCTTAATCTTGAAGCTTTAATACTTAAGAATTGCAACCATCTGAAAGAACTTCCGGCAGAAATTAGAAAGTTGGTGAACCTTAGACATCTGGATATATACGGATGCACATCCTTAACCATGTTACCTGGTGGCATTGGACAGATGAGATCCCTTCAAACGTTGCCAGTTTACATTGTTAGCAATGCTGCTGCTAGTGACATCTCAGAATTGCAGAGACTTGATCTTCATGGTGAATTAATGATCAAGAACCTTGAGAATTTGTCCAATGAAATATGTGCCAAAAATGCAAACTTGAAAGGGAAGAGGCACATCCGATTTCTAAAATTAGTATGGGCGCAAGTTGAAGAAATGGAGACAAGAGAAAATGTTGAGCGAGTTGTTGAAGGCCTTCAACCAAATTCTGATTTGAGGAAGTTACACTTGGAGGGTTACATTGGTGCAAATTTCCCCAGTTGGTTGATGACTACATACTTGGTAAACATTGTGGAACTCTCACTTCTCAAATGTCACAGGTGCGTGGAGCTGCCTCCACTAGAGAATCTGCCTTTTCTCGAGGTTCTCACTGTTGATGGAATGGATTCTGCAATGTACTTCTGTGGTAGTTCTGGTGGAAAGGATTCGGCTACCCATTTTGCATCACTGAAGCAACTCACCCTCAGGAATATGCCCTGTCTACTGGGATGGTCAGTTAATGAAGATCATGGTATTCTTCCTCGTCTGAAGAAATTTATGTGTGAGGCATGTCCCTCTTTGAATAACTTGCCATATCTACCCTCTCTCAATTCATTAGAATTGTCTGATTGTAGCAGTGAATTACTAGCTGAGACAGCAGCCAATGTTACCTCCCTTACTCATCTTATGATCAGTGGATTTTTGGAACTTATACACTTACCTGAAGGGTTGCTGAAAAACAATATAAGTCTGCTGTCTGTAGAAATTAGAGATTGTCCAGAGATTCGAAGTCTTTCGAGTGAGCTGAAAGTTCTTCCTTGTATCGAGTCATTAAGCATCAGTAACTGTAAGAATCTCAGTTCTGTGTTTGATTCCTGTGGACTTGGGACTTTGAAGTCCTTGTCCATTCATGGTTGCCATAACATTAACCTGGAAAAAGGATTACAAAATTTACAGTTTCTTCAATATGCATCACTCTCTGACTGTGGAAACTTGACAACCTTGCCGATGCCTATGCAACACCTTACGTCTCTCCAAACTCTGCATATATGGAGCTGTTCTGAGATGTATATGCTTCCAGAATGGCTAGGAGACCTCAGTTCCCTTAGAGAATTGGAGTTGTGGTACTGCGGAAAATTAAGTTCTCTACCAGAATCAGTGAAAAACCTAACCAAGCTTCAGTTTCTGTCTATATGGGGCTGTCCAAATTTGGGATCAAGATGCACAAAGGATGTTGGAGAAGATTGGCACAAGATAAAACACGTTCCATTCATCAAGATTAATGGTCCATATATCCAAGCTATGACAGGTAATTAATGCATTTTAGATCAAGTACTTTTTCTGGTTACACTGAAACAATCAGAATATTATATATGACTTCTCATTTTGACTGCTACGAGTTTCAAAATAAATAAATATTACTTCTCATTTTGTTCAACTTGAGTTCATGTTCACAAAGATAAAAGAGAAATATATTGAATATGAATGATTTTACTATTGATGTATTGAAGGGGAGCCTGGAGCAATAGTAAAGTTGTCTTTGTGTGACCCATATGGGTCACGGGGTTGAACCGTGGGATCAACTATTGATGCTTGCGTCAGGGTAGGCTGCCTACGTTGCATCCCCTGGGGGTGCTTCCTTCCCTGGACCTAACCTGAACACGGATGCTCTTTACTGAAATGATTTTTATAATATTGATTGAGGATAAGGTGTTACATCAAATTTAAAATTAATAATAAGTATTTCATAATTGTTGTATGTTAGTTTGACTTTTCTTGATGGTAGTTTTGCATTTAAGGAGGTGGTTATTTTATTCGACAAGCTTAAGTTAGATAGTTGGTCAAACCAAAATGAAGGGGAGAAGTATAGCAGAAACACTGTTCTTGCTTTTCATTTGTAACATACAAATCTTTAATAGAACCAAATAATACATGAGACAGCTTGAGGGGTCTTTGGTAATAGAACCAAATAATACATGAGACAGCTTGACATGAATTCGAAGTAGTAAACCTTAAGCCTAAATATGAACATTTCACTCATGGATTTATCATTCACACAAAGTCTAAATCATACACGACCATAAATTCTAGAAAGAAGCCCCCAAAAAGGTCTAATGTGTGGAGTGAATGCGTTCACACACCATAGACAAAAGTACTGGTCTCCTAATGTCTTACACTTGTTTTCCATGTATTGTAACTTCTTAATTATTGTTTGTTGTTAAATTGAATTCTTGGTAGGTGTTTCCAGTATTATGTAATTTATTTCTCCTAAGCTTAAGACACTTGATCATAATATTCAGTCACAAGTTGATGAGAATAGTCTATCCTTACCACTTCATGATGCCGAGATCACTAATACTGAAAATCTTTTAAATCCTCCAATTCTACTACACTTGAACCCCACCACTTCTCTTATAAAAAGTATTAGGAGGGGGTTGGAACTATAGTCTGAAGCTTAAGCAATACCTAAAGCTCCTAATGTGAAACCATTAGACAATACAGACCTATAAGTGAATGCAATACTTATAAGATCATTGTCAAATTCCTGGTTAATAAAATCAAACCTTCCTACTGAAATTAACTAATCCAACCCAATGCAGCTTTATAAGAAAAATATACAAATATTGATAATGCTACCATTGTCCAAGAACAAGAAGCCATGAACTACCTTAAGATAATAAAAGGGAAAAGCTAATATGATTATCAAGATTGATCTTAAGAGGACTTTTAACAGGATTGAGAATTCCTTTGTGCATTACGCCCTATGTTATTTAGATTGCTCTTTGGACCTCATTGATCATATCATGGCTTGTATCACCCACCTCTGCGGCTTTTATTCTTAGAAATTGCACTCGCATCATTTCCTCTAAACCAACAAGATGTATCAGGCAAGGAGATTCCTGTTCCCAATTCCCCCACCTCTTTTATCATTTGTGTGGAGGTCCTATCAAGAGAAATTTATCGGTAAATAAGTCTGGAAAATTGAAACCCTTAAAATTTTCCAGATCTGTTCTTATCTTAAACATATATTCGTTGCTCATGACCTAATTCTCATACTATGCTTGTTGAATCAACGTTTGCCTCCATACTAAACCACATCATGCAAACCATTTCACTACCAACCAGCATTACAAAAATCAAGTCAGAAGAACAAATCTCTTCTTGCATCACTTGCTTGGAGATTTCATAAAGATAACAACTCACTCTGGGAACAATTAATGAATGCAAGATATTTTAATACAAGAAATATAGATACAAATAGCTCCCATACTTAGGAATATTGTTTGTGCAGGTTGGGGTATTTGTGTTGAAGGTCTTCTCTGGCTAGTAGGAGATGGAGAAAATAAATAAATTTTTGGAACGACTCTTGGATCCAACATTCCTTAGCATTATGTAATATGATTCATGGGCCTCTTAACTTCAATGAGGAACACTTACACCATCTCAGACTACTAGCACGATAGACAAACTTTCCTTGCTAATCTTTCCGTTGATCTCCCTAAACACATTATCAATAGATTGGACAATACTTACATTAGAAGTTCCAACCATTAGGAAGATTTCAAGATCTTCATATAGAAACTAAATGGATTGTTCAGTACTCCATCAGCCTACCATCATTTACTACCACAACTTGGAAAAGATCACACACTTAAGTGTGAGTGGCTCTGAAACTAAACACTTTGACCAAAATTATGTATACTTCCTTTGGCTAGTATGACATGATTCCAACAGCTATTGGGCTGCGATGAGGTAAAAATTGTTTGAGCGTATCTTTCTTAATGGAAATATGCAAAAACATCTTGAACTGATCAGGGAGTTGAACACACCAACATGCAGAACCACTATACCAAAAATGATCTTTAAGGGGCAATTAATTAACGGCAATAGCTTAATTGCTGCTAAATATGTTTTTTTAGTGACAATTAACACTCTTTGTAAATGTCCCTAAAGCTTATAGCGACATTGGATCCAATGACAAATAACATTTAAGGTGTTAGCACTCTTTGTTAATGTATATGCTTATTGCCGCTAAAAATTGTTTTTGTTATAGTAAACCCTTTTTTCCTAGATAAAACATGAATGCATTATCGAAAATATTGTGCATAACTTGAAATTGCAAGAGTTATTCCCTTTCTGTTTTTGGTAACAACAACAAGAAGAAGATGCCTAGTGTAATCCCACATGTGATGTGATGTCTGGGGATGTATGAGACCTTACCCTTACCTCTGTGGTGTAGAGAGGCTGCTTTTGGCACCTATGGCTAAATAGAAATAAAAATTTATTTAACAATAAATAGAAAGTGATTGGTATCCACAATGTTATTACAAAGGTAACTTAATATACAACCCTAAACAACAAACAATAGTATCCTCCATCAAACTGTTGAAGTCAAATGGAACCCTCCTCTTACGAATTTATATAAACTGAATGTTGATGCTAAAGCAAACCTTGGAATGAGGGATTATGGGATGTAACTAGAAATAGCAATGGGGGAATAAATTGCTGAATTTGCTACAAGTATTAATCCCTTCTCAACTAACACATTTTGCAGAGATTATATCGCGGTTATGGTAGCATTGTCATTTAATTAATTGTTTGGGTCAGCTTGCACTCACCTCGACCATTGTCTTTTAATTTATATGTGTTGGAAGTTGAAAGAAAGGTAGCCAACATGCTAACTAATGGCAATGAACGTTATGCTAAATATCAGTGATGATATTGCAGGTTATCCTTGACTAAGGTGGGGAAGCCAACCAAGTAGCTGATGGACTAAATAAAAATGGAAACAAAGCTGAATACCTAAGTTTCTTCTTTTTAAATGTTCTCTGTTTTTCCTCTTTCTGTATCTGTATGTTATGAAGGGTCAGTTAGTGTACTAAATCATTAAGTGGTCGTTTGGTAGCTTGTCTGGAGGTGAGTTATGTTGATATTAAATCCTCCCCAAGTAATTTCACGTTTGATAACTAGTTAGGATGTAAGTTATTCATGTATAAATTTGATATGATATTTAGTTTGCAATTTAGAAACACATATATAAGTTACGAGTGAATCTATATTTTTATTTTATGGTGAATGGGAAGGCATATGATAGGAAGGAAATAGGAATATAATTTTGTTGCAAGGAGACAGAGAGCTAAAAGTTCAATTCTTTTGGAGTTTTCAAGTTCAACTTGTTCCTACTCTTGTTTGAATCTGAAGCTCCAATTTGTCTCTTACTGCAAAGGGAATTTAGCTGCTGCTGCCTGTGATAATTTGTCTCTTTTTTTGTTACAGTTTGCTTTCTCGTGACTTGTTTGCTTTTACACGAATGATTAGTCCCAATTCCTTTCAAGAGTCAACCCATACTCTTAAGATTCTTTTTCAAATATTTTCAATAAAATGATTTGAAATTTTAGTACTATCTTTTTTTTAAATGGCAACTATTTGGACCCATTTGGCCATAGATTTTCCACGTAATATTTGGGAGAAAATTTGACAAATAGTGTGTCTATATAATTTGTCATTATTTGATAAATATCCCAAATTTTCAAATACTAGAAAGGCCAGATCTCATTATTTGGGATATTTTAAAAATTGAAATTTTACACCGAACTTTCATCTTTCACAAAAATATCCTTTATAGTAGTTGTTTGGGTTGTATTACTTGATTTTTTACGTGAACACCAAAGTAGTGATGAAATATTCAGTGAATATGAAAGTGATGATATGGTTGTTGATGAAAATGATGAACAATCGACTCAGGGTAACAAAGTCATGTGCTTTGTCTACTTCACGATGTATGGAATGATGCTTGCTGCACTCACTCCAAATTACCACATTGCTCCAGTGTCATGGACACTACTTGTTATTTATTGCAACGAAGATCCAATCAACTTGTAATACAAACTTATGGTTAGTTTTGATAGTTTTTAAAACTTATGAGTATAAATCATATTTTTCTAAAAAAGTGAAATATGTTTCCCAAATACTATAGCCAAACATATAGAAAAATTTCACCCAAATAATATTTGCCAAGAATATTTAAAAATTTATGGCCAAACGGTAGGTATCAGGACAAAAAGGCACGTTCAACAAAATAGTGCACTGTTTAGATTCATCTGTTTGTACTCATTATAAGACAACTGCAATTCTTCAAATCAGAATATAGACTCAAGGGTAATGGTCCAAATATGTGCTCCATCAGCTTTTACTTGTTTACTATCATTTTAACCTTCTTATTAAGTACTAGAACTATTCATTTCCCAACATTTAGATGACTAATAATTAAGATAATTTAAAAAGTATGTCAAATCAAACATAGACAAGTAAATATGAACGGAAATAATAGAATCTTGTGAAGTGATCCAATGTTATCATCTATTGATAATTGGAGTCAAAAACATCCCTAGAGTTGCAACATTGGTATTAATATTGGTTTTAAACTTTTAATGCTTGTATTAGTATATGGTTAAAGACAATTATTTTTCAAAATCTTTTCTACATTTTTTTTCACTATATTTATGGAAGGTATCTTTTTGTATTTTTTTTTTAGAATTATGCAATGCATATTATTTCTAATAAATCAAATCACACAATGTATAAGAAATAATCTTTGCACAACTAATGCCAGCATAACAAATAATAATATTACTAATACGTTCTACACAACATTATTCTTATACATTTTACCAAGCACCCCTTATATACAAAATGAGTTAAACAAGTAAATTTTTTTTAAGGGAATCGAGTATTTAAATTGGGGATGAGTCATTTGATTATGAGTTTGTCAGGTTTTTCTTGTTAAAATTAGGGGCAAATTTATGCAAAGTATAATTAGAGGGGTATATTTCGATCGAAAGTATAATGAAGAATATATTTAAACTATTTTTGATAGTACATGGATATGTTTGACTCTTTTTCCTTTTTTAATTGAATGATAAATTTAGTTGAGTGATTTTGAAAATGTTAAAAGTGATTTTATTGCTAAAAACAAAATTTAATAATTTATTACAAAAAATTTCATAGTTCAATGACCTTTTGAGATATTAACTCCCTTACCACCAACGATCAGATTTTATACAAGTTGTTTTTGTTTCAGATAGCCATCTAAAGTTCTTTGTGATTGGAACTTTTTTAATAAAAAAAAATACAGTGGTGTTCGGACCAATTTTCGTATACCTTAATTAATTTCAGCACTAGCCTCATGTATCAGATAATTCTATCCATCAAGCCTAGAGCATAAGAAAATATACATCTAATCTTTATATTTCTGCTAGAATTTGAACCATGACCTCTAGATCACACCCTTGGTGCTTTGTGATGGAACTTTTTTACACCACTTCTTTGTGAATCACTTGAGAGCTGCTGATATTGTATTGACAAATATTTTGGGTGCCACACTGAAAGTTTTAACTACTAGGTGAATTTCAAGAAGCTCTTAGTTCCATCTCATAATTACTTATACAAGTCAAGATAATTGCTTTTAATGTGCAGTTTAGGTTGCCTGTAATTGCAGATTTAAGTAGCCTTGCTAGTCATCTGCATGCATCCACTGGAAAAAGAGAGGGAAAAGTCTCCTAAAATGAGCTAGAAAGGACATGTATAAATAAATTAATAAATGCAGTATCTGAGTTGAATAAGATGTTTATTAAATATATATTAGACAATAGGTATCATGGCTATATATGGAAAGGCCAGGGAAGATGAGTATGACAAGTCATATTGGTTATGATAAATGCACATCTATTATATATCATACTACTATTTAATTTAATACACCAATAAATTTGGTGAGAATGCATCATTAATTGAGATTAGAACATGCCATTTCCCAAACAACCAAAAACCAAAAAATTCTTTGAAAAATAGCTTTTGTCATGGAATTTAAAATAAAAATCGTCGTGAAGTTTTACCTGTGGAATTTGAGACACGATAAATGTGACTATTTTTCAAAGACATGATCGAGACATGGCCAGCAGGCGCTAATTCTGTGAATTGTACCTGTCAAACTTCTGTTGTTAACAACTAGGCATGTTAAGCTCAAATAATGGCCAAATCTCAATAAAAAACTTATGACTTTGTAAATTAGTATATTTACCTGAACAGAGATAACATAAAAATGACAAAATTCACTTCAGAAGAAAAACATGTTACTGAGATATGCCCAAGTTTTTGACAATAAAATAAGCATATTTTCTCTTATCAGCATCAGAATACAAGATCTATTCAGCTACTTTCTACATTTTGTAAATCTCATATTTTCTCTTGACCAACATCATAATACAAGATCTTGTTCAGCTACTTTTCTACAACATGTAACTATATATTGCAAGATATGGAGCATGTACACTGGGAGATGGCTTTTCAGAAAAAAAAATGAGTTTATAATGTTCGGTA
>JAJOOS010032042.1:0-13268 GCA_029582725.1 Solanum chiquidenum
ATCTTTTCATTTTATTTATGATTTAGCTTCCGCATCAGTTTATTATCTTTAGTATGCTCATGATCATGCCAGCAGGGTTAGCTTGGGATCACTTGTGGTCCTAGGTCCCGTGTCCGCATCTCGGGGGTAGTCTCGGGGCGTGACACCAGCGCGCCCCAAAAGGGATTCTGAGCTTCCACCCTTGGGGTGGCGCACCATGCAAAGCGCCCCACCAGGCCTTCTGAACTTTGAGGGCTGGTGACCCGCGCCTCTCATAGCGCCAAAGACTTCAATCCTTCCCATTCTTTCCCCACTTTTTCATACATGTTCCTTGGTAATGTACCTATGTTTTATAGTTGTTTTCAACACTCTAAGGTACATCTAGACATCCCGAACTCATCCATAAACATGAGATCATTACTCTTGAATCCGTAATCCAATTCGAGGAAGGTTAGGATCACTGTCAAGTGAAGTTAGAGTCAAGCTTAGAACTTAAGAAGTACGTCAAAGCAAGTCTTTAAAGTTTTTTTCAAGAGTCTTTATTGAACGTTTTAACTTCATTTTAAGGCTTGAGTTTCAAGTTAAGTAAAGAGTATAGAGTTTCAAGTTAAGTAAAGAGTATAGAGTTTCAAGTTTAGTAAAGAGTATAGAGTTGAGTTTTTTTTCTCAAAAGTTATTAGGGAACTAAGTATTCCCAAAGAAGTTTATAAATGTTTTTTTTTACATTTGAGTAAGAAAGGAACTATGTTTTCCAAGAGAGCCTTTGGGATAAGCTTTGAGAAATTATCTCAAACTAAAGAAAGATTTGTTTAAAACACTTATGAGCCAAAGTATTTTTGGGAGTAGTATTGAGCACCGAATTGGGGACGCGAGTTCATATTAACTCAACTCTCCATAAGAACCATGTAGCCAACATGGGACTTGACGGGTCATTTTTTTTAGATGATCATGTAAGTTAAGCTAGTGGATCCACTAAGTAAAGCAAGGTCCTATATCACGGCAAGGTATAGGATGGTCCTTGGGCAACGTGAGGTAAAATGTTGTATCATCACTAGGGCTCATAGTGGTGGTTGTCGGTTAAAGAATCTCCCACTAAAGTTATTTTACTTTTATATAAGTAAAGTTGAGTTTGTTATTGCTTTATCCTTAACGAACTAAGTTATTTACAATGTTTTACAAGCTTTATGTATTGCATGTGTCTTATTGCTTTACTTTTGAGTTCAGTCATTAATGAGTCGAACAGAGCTAAGGTAACTGTTCTTGTGTACTCCTTTCAAGCTTAAGTTGTGCTTTAGTTTTCCATCTCGCATACCCGTACATTCAATGTACTGATGTCAGTTGGCCTGCATCTTATGATGATGCAGACGCAGGTACCCAGGATCAGCATCCAGCACGCCGTTGATCCAGCTGAGCACTCCAGAGTCAGTGGTGAGCCTCTTTGCATTCCGGAGGACTCGGTTATTTTGTTCTCTTAGTTTTGTTTATTAGGATGTTGCGGGGTCTGTCCCAACATCCATCTCAGTGTTATAGAGGCTTCATAGACAGTCAGTTAGTCAGTTAGTATGGAGTATCTCATCTATGTATATATATAAATATTTTATTTGAGACTCGAGTTGCCTTTTTGGCCAAGATTTTATCAGTTGGGTTGTTTTATGACCTTTCATTGCATGGAGTTATTATGTTGAGTTAAGTTTTCCGCTGAGTAAAGTAAGTCAGGCCAAGGGTTCGCTTGGGGCCAGCAATGGTCTTCGAGTGCCGGTCCCGCCCAGGGTGTAGGCTCGGGGCGTGACATGTCAATAGTTGAATAATCGTGATAGCTAATGATAGTGTTGAATGATGATGGTGGTTGAAAATATATATATATTGATGACTTATGATGGTGATTGTTGATAGTGTTTGATGACTTTTGTTGTAATGATGGTTGATGCCAATAATAATTATAAATGGCATCTAGTGTTGTTGTTGTTGTTTGTTGTTTTTTATTGTAGTGATTTATACTAGTGGTAGTTGAGGATGGTAGTTCTAAGTGCTTGATGGCAACAAATTGATGGAATCAATGAGTTATAATATTTTTAGAAATATTTGAATAGACATGTCAATTATAATACACATTGTTATAGATCTAATTATTTATACCTACTCAGATACATTAAATGGTTGCAACATAACAAAATGTATTTACTGGTTAAGATCTGAATGATTGAAATTCATACCTAATAACATAAAGATTTAATGGCTAAGATTTGAATCATTAAAATTATCTTGATAAATGCAAACAAATGACACTTAAATTATAATACTTACCAGTAGATATCACATATACATGTCTTTTTCTCTATTGTGTGGTATATTTAGTTAACTCTGCATTATTGCATAAATTGGTAAGTCCTCACCGAAAATCTTCTTCCCTATGATATTTAATACATCTACTTACGACAGTTTTACACCAATAGACTGATTCATCTATAGAATACACATGACCAAACTATCTTGAAAATGGTATATAAGTCTATTTGATAGGGAGGATAATTATATTAATTATATATAGATATAGTCATTTCACATACCATTGTAATGTATAACATAGTAGTTTTCCAGTTTCAAAATTTATCACAAATACCAGTCAGATAGATCTAAGCTTTTCATAATTTTTTCCTCTTTATCTAGTCATCTCATTTTAAGGATGAAAGTTAGGTTTGATCAAATCAAAAGAGAAATAGTTATTACTATGGTGAGAACTAATTTAATATGTGATAGAGGTTGCAACAACTTTTTAAAACTTCATTATAAAGAGAAGCTTTCGAAATTGATATTACCCAAAAAAAATTAACTTTCTTTATATCTATATATATGTTATGAATTCAGAACAACTTTTTTGACGTTATCTAATAAAAGAAAGAGAAAGGATTTTCTTTCTAGAGTTGCAACATTTGAGTTGCATCAACAACATTTAACTATTCCTCATCCCAAACAAATTCAAATTGATAATATGAATCATCATATCACCATTTAGGCTAAATTGATCCTGCCATAGTCATAAAAATAAATATAAAAGTAAAACATATGTTAAATACATATAAATAAAAGTAACAGTAGTAGTAGTATTTGGATAATTTCTCTAACAAGTATAAGCCCTCATACAATCTGAATGCTAAGTTATAAGACTACTTATTATCGAACATTTGAATATGTAAAAAGTTCTTTATTTAAAATTTAAAATTTACTAAATATATGTTTAGGAAAAATGATTAAAATAATACTAAACTATTGACTGAATTTGCTTTAACAAACTCACACTTTATGGAGGACCTAGTATGCCCTTGAATATCTTTTAAAAGCATCCTTTTGATATTTATCCATTGTGACACAAGCCAAAACTCGATTATGGAAGAATATAATGATTCATGAGATTAAATTTCAAAAAATTGTTGGAAGAGTGTAAATGAGTGATAACACTCAAATCCCTTTGTTTTTATCTTTCTGATAAACATACGAAAGTGACCATTGTAAATGTGTCATTTAAGTCATTTTACCTAAAATTTATAAACTAAAATTAATCTAATATTACATCAATAAAAAAAATTAAAAATATATGATGATCGATAGTTGTGATGGTTAGCAATAGTGATGGTGGATGTCAATTGAGGAAGATGTATTGATTAATGATGGTGTTGTGGATAGTAACAATTGATAATGGTGGTAGTTAAAGTTGATGGTAGTAGTTTGGATGGGCTTGATAGTTGGAAAATATATAGTCATAACTACTAATAGTTGTGGTGATTGATGATGGTCGTTGACAATATATAGTTGAGAGTTATGATGGTGAAACTCGATATTGTTTGATGATTTTTTTTATAATGATGGTTGGTGCATGCAAATAATAACTATAAATAGTGGGTAGTGGTGGTGTGTTGGCCGATTGCATTGATTGGTAGTGGTGGTCATTAAAAATGGTGGTTGTGGGTAGTTTATTATTGTGGTAGTTGATAATGATGGGTAGTGATGATGATAGATGATAATGAAGGGGTATGACGATAGCGGTGAATAAATGAAATGAGTGAATTGATATCATTTAAGGAATCT
The DNA here is from genome assembly GCA_029582725.1 of Solanum chiquidenum. NCBI lineage: Eukaryota > Viridiplantae > Streptophyta > Magnoliopsida > Solanales > Solanaceae > Solanum > Solanum chiquidenum. Next base: position 4,063 of record JAJOOS010032042.1, read on the forward strand.
TTGCACAAACATGCTAATGATATTAGACTTTGTAATAGATCTTAATTGATCATAGTTGTTCATACCAATTTAATGATTATATCGTTAAAAATGTACTTCATGGTTAAGGATACATACTTAGTGATTGAGACTTGAATTATTAATATTAAATCTTAATTATGTGCAAACAGATGAGACCTAAATTCTAATATTAACTAGTAGATATCACCTATATGTATTTTTTTTCTATTTTGTGATATCTTTAGTTAAGTTTGCATTTATGTTACGAAATAGTAACTCCTTTGAGTCATTTTCCTTCTATATGATACTTAACACCTTCACTTAACAAAATTTTATAAAAATGAACCAATAGATCTATAAAACAACCAATGACATGAACACACTATCTCGAACAATCTTCTCTTATCACTTATATTAATAATAACAAAATAATATATTTTCACATACTAGTGCAATGAATAACATGGTAGTTTTTGGAGTTTTGAAATTTATTACAAGTACTAGTAGTTTGAATCTAAGTTTTTTGTGATTTTTTCTTCTCTTTATCTAACCATTTACTTTTATTTTTCTATTTGAAGAATAAAAATCTAGGTCAGAAAAGTGGAGATTGATCATCTTACGTTTGGCCAATTTTTTTAAAAAAAATGTTGCTAAGGTGAAAATTAATTTATATTGTGATAGACCTATAAGGTGTGCCTACTTTCAATAATTTCTTTAGATAAAGAAACTTTTAAAATGTATCCTCCCCAAAAAATATTTTTTGTTTAGAAAGAAATTTGGATTTAGAATAAAACTTTATATCATACATATAGTGTATTTAGTGAATCTTAGAGATGCATGACCACAATCATCATTGTTACTGTTATGGAATGAATAAGATTGATGGATATTCATATCTTTCTGTTATTTTTTTGGGTACTCCAGCACTTTGATTAAGTTCTTAAAATGTTATTTGATACATACATACAAGTTAGCAACAAGTGAATAATTTTCATCTTTTTTTGAATCCTTCTCCATTATTTCACACTTTTTTTTACAAGAGATCTAATTATTTTTTATCATATTTTCTACTAGAAGCAACGAAAAAAATGATGACGATGAGGATGCAATATTAATGGAAGTTCCAATATATTCTATCGCATATGATGAATCAAAAGTCGATGTTTTTGAGGTAAGCTTTTTGAAATTGTCCATTTATAATTTGTTTAATTTATTTTATTTTAACTTATGTACAATAATATTTTTATGGATTACTGAACAACTTTTTAGTATTTATTAGTATGTTATGAAATGAAGAGAAATACTCTTCTCTAGAGTTAAAACATATGTCGTACAAATCAAAATAAGTTAAATATATACTCCTTTCATTTCAGTTTGTGTGATATAGTTTGACTAGACACAAAGTTAAATTCAACATGAATAAAATATTTTTTTGGGATCGATTAAAAATAAAAGTGTGTCATATAAACTGGAACACAAAGATTATATAAGAAATAGTAAATTAATAATAGTACTTTTAAAATTTATATAATATGTCTAAAATCAATTCTTCAATTGTGTAATATTTTAGTTAAGTTCTACATTCATGTAAAAAGTAAAACTACAACTGATTTAGAAAATTACTATGCTATCACCAAGGTACAAAATCGAATGAGGTCATTATATATAGTCATACAAATAAAAATAAAAGTAAAATAATAATTTCAATAAAAAATTTAAGGTGCCTTTCTTTTTTACGATTATACTAAATACGTCAAAATTCGAATGCATAACCGAATGGTAAGAAATGCATGAATCTCTGAATATACATCTCAATACTAAGATGATGTATTAAGATCTAAATACTAAATAATAAGACTGCTTATTATTGTACATCTGAATATAGTAGAAAAAATCTCTATTGAAAAAATTAATAAATATTTAATACATGAAAAATGGCTAAAATGACACTTCAACTAGGATCAAATTTATTGTAAATAATTCATACTTTATGGGGGACGTAGTTCCCTTGAATAAAGTGTGAGTGAGGGGATTTTCATTTTTATAAGTTAGAAACCAACTTGTTTTTCTAGAAAATATTTTTCTTCATACCAAACACACCCGAGTAAAATTTAGGAATAATGTAAGTACAAAATAAAGTTTTGACTTGTCACATATATAGTATTAAGTTTATAATATAGTGTTATTCTTTTTTATAATAAACATGTATTTTATATACCAAAAGGATTATTTACAACACATAAAATAAAATAAAATAAAAATGAATTGGATTTGGATAGAGTCTCAAGCTCTAACAACATCCAACCATCAATTTACATACTACTAGAACAGTAAACACAAACAACATTAGGAATAGTAATTCAGCTTAGTAATTCTTATAGCAAGTCATGACTTCAAAACACTTCACTCGTGGATGATCAAAATAGTGAGCATTGTTGAAGTTCTACTCTTTTCTTAGAAAACTGTATTGCTCCTTTCTAGCCAAATCAAATGCAGATGATCAACTAACAAAATTTAAAATATTCAAGAAAAGGCATCTTTCCCATTTTATTTGATATCATATATATTATCTTTGCAAATCATGGCATAGCTCACCTTGAATAATTCTGTCAGGATTGAAGTGTTTCCTATACTTTTATTAAGCAATGAACATCAGTAACAATAGAGTGTAAGTGAGTTATAACGATTGAACTCCTTTATTTTTTATCCTGCTGATCAGCGCGTGTCTACAAACAAAATGAGAAAGGTTTGGTTTTTTATTCAGCTCACCTGATAAATTTAAAAAAATATATATTTTAACAAAAATATCAAGGAAAGTCATAGGACCCTCATAAATTATGAGTTTGTTACAACAAATCCAACCATAATGTAGGTTTCATTTAAGTCACTTTCCCTAAGATTTAATGAAAGAAAATTAATATAATACTACATCAACAAAATAATTTTTAAAAAATTATATGGTTATTGGTGATTATGATGGCTAGTGGTGGTTGTTATGAATGTCAATTAATGATAGTATGTTGACTAATGATGGTGTTGTGGATAATAGATATATTTATAATGGTTGTAGAAGAAGCTAATGTCAGTAGTTTGGTGGTGGTTGATAGTTGGATGATACTGGAAGGAAATGGGTATGGTGAATGATGATGGTGGTTGACAGTACATAGTGGTGACTTACGATGGTGATTGTTTGTTGTATTGATGGTTGATGTCAATAATAATGGTAAATAGTAGCTCGTGTTACTCTTTACTACTGTAGTGATTGATAGTGATGGTGGTTGGGGATGGTAGTTGTGAGTGGTTGATGGTGATATTTAATAATGATGGACAAGGCTAATGGTAATTGATAATGATGGAGTAAGGTGATAAAGGTATATGGATGAAATTGGTGAACTTTAATCATTGTAGAACCATTGAATAGACATGTTAATGATATTAGACTTTATTCATGCTAAGAAATGCTAAATCTTTTGAGACAACTTTCTTCCATATGATATTTAACACCTCCACTTATCATAGTTTCACACAAATGGATTGATTCATCTATATATAAAACAAGCTATCTTAAATGATCTTCTCTTATTTCGTCCCTCTTAAAAATGTACACAATTATTTTGACTAGTCACATGGATATAAGCTTTTAATGATTGTTTTCTCTCTTTATCTAATCATCTGTTTTTATTTTTCTATTTCAAGGATGCAAGTTCTAGTAAATCTAGGTCGGAATACAAGAGATCAATCATCTTAGATTTGACCAAATAAAATGAGAAATAACATTGTTGTGATGGGAATAAATTTAATTTGTGATAAATTCAAAGGTTGCGATCGCTTTTAACAATTTACTTTGAAAGAGAAGTTTTGATTAAGGATGGAACTTTTTGTCTCATATCCAATTATTTAGTGAATCTTAAGATATGCCTAACCATAACAATCATTGATCTTGTTACAAAATTCATAATATTGATTAACAAATATCTTTCTTTTTTGGCATTCTAGCGTTGTGATTATGTTTTTGAAATGTTACTTGACAGATATATCTAAATTACTAGAGATCGGGCAATTTTGAATAGCTAGTGTAATCCCATAAAATGGGGTCTAGTAAGAGTAAACAGATCTTATCATTCAAATTAACCATACAGATACGTCAGGAATAGTTATAGGCCGAACCTAGCAATCTAGGTAGAAGTAGAAGTTAGCCATTTTAGTTTTTCCATACAATACAAGAAGCTGAAATGGGGAAAACGAAAACATAATAAAGCACAAAAATATCTACTCATATTTAGAAGTAATAAACTTCTTCTTCTTATGTTGGCTAGATCATGATCCTTCAGAATATAAAATGTTGATGCTCCAATATCTTAATGTACAAAATTTTGATGCTTTTGTTCCATCCAGATAATTACCTTTTTGTGAATGGATTTTGGATAAATTTAAATTCTATAAGTACAACTTATTTTGGTTGCAGAAGGATATGATACCAAAAAATATGCATTACCTGCATACTTATACATTTGAATAGAGAAGACAAAATTGGATCATCAAGAATACTTCTCGTCCAGCTGGTTCAATAATCCATTACGTAAGTTCCCTTTTGAATAATATACATGTTTTCCTGCCAATAAAATTAATTACGTACGTTGACTTTGATGACATTGTGACAAAATAAAATTTTAATAATTTTTGGCAAACAGTCTACCATCATTTGGAGACAAACAAAAAATTCTGATCTTTGGTAGAAGTTTACAACTTCATTGTATATTGGGAACTTCGTGAAACAAAGAAGAAATTAAGCAAAAATGAAGAAACAGTGTGCAGGTTAGCTCGAGAAAATATTATTAGAGTAGGTAATGAGATGAACTCTATGCATGCATGGTCATTAAAAGAGTTTAATTTGCAGGTGACACTGAGACGTAAACTACATATTTGTGGTAACAAGTTGATCAAACATTATATAGTTGGAACATGAACTGAATCTTGCAAGGGGGTTTACATAAAAAAAAATGGGGAGAAGTTAACTATCTATCTGAACGTGACATCCCTTCTAATATTGGTAAGAAAATTTAAGAAAGTCATAATAAAATATATATTTCCTCCATATATTGGTATTATTATTGTCATTTTTCACGTTCATTGTCCTTTCCCTATTTAATTCTTATACTTTTGCAAAAATAATTATGGCCAGAAAAAAAGAGGAAAAGAGAAAACGAAGATTTATATGGACATCAACAGGTGAACTTGGGAAACGATGCAACACATGTGAACTTAGAAGATTCTTCATTAAGTACTCATGTACAATCTTTATTTTACCTTTGGGATTTTGAGCTCATAAATCTACAAGAAAGGTCAACAGAGGTGTTCCCAATTCCATATATTGACAAACTAGAGGGAGAGGAGTCGTCTATCGAATTATTGAGTTTGCTCCCTAAAGCCTCGGGCAAGTTCCCTCATGAGGAAGATAAGGAGAAGAATAAACCAAAGAAGAGAAATCACAAGAAGAGAAAGAAGGAGCAGTAAGATATATTGGAAGCTCAGAGAAGGTCCAAGGTTGATGAGGAGTTGAGGTTAGATGAGCTGAGAGCTCGTGCGGGTGGAGCTTCTTCCAGCTCAGTGCAAACAGAGACAGGCCTTATTAGTGGATTTCATGTTGTGATGGAGTCTCAGACTCTTACTACTACTACACCAGCTGTTGAGGGGACTCTCGAGGTATCATTGAGTGTGTCAGCCACCACTGGCACAACTATTGATGTTTCAGGAGATACACGAGCCCATGCATCATATCCAGACTCTAAAGCCTAGGTTTTCACAAATATACCCTACTCCAAGTACTATATGTCTTGCAGAGTCGTGTCTATGAAAAAACAAAAATTAGTTTCAGTAGTAAAGAGTGACAATATATGGTATAGTTTGTATGGCATGAATGTATATATGATTATAATGACGGTTGAGTATCTTTGTAGGCCATTGAATAATATTAGACTTTGTTATAGATCTCAATCATTTATAGTTTCTCATACCCATCCAATGATTGTATCCTTACAAATGTACTTTATTGTTAAGAAAAGCCACATATATACCAGTTGAGATTCGATTGATTAATACTAAATCTTAATTATAGGTAAAAAAGAGACCTAAATTCAAATACTCACTAGCAGATATTACCTATATGTATTTTTGTCTCTATTGTGTGATATCTTTAGTTGAATTTGCATTTATGCTAAGAAATGGGTGAGTCCTTTGAGCCATCTTTCTTCCATATGATACTTCACACCTTCACTTACCATAATTTAACACGGATGGACCATACAACTATAAAACAATCTATGACATAGAACAAACTATCCAAATGATCTTCTCTTTTAGTATATTAATAATAACAAGATAAAAATCATTTCACATATTAGTTCAATGAATAACATGAAAGTTTTGGAGTTTCAAAATTTATTAGTCAGATGGGACTAAGATTTTCATAATTGTTTCTTCTCTATATCTAACCATTTACTTTTATTATTCTATTAGAAGTTATCTTGGGCATATTTATATGCCCAATTTCTACAAATTACTCGCACGTACCTTATTTTTGACGACATTCTTGATGCTATTTGATGTGATTTTTATGAGTATTTCAATGAATGCACACTAACCTATATAATTAGCAATATGCAGGGGTTTCTAAAGGATTTCGAACACAATGAGAGCTAGAAAACACCTTGCGGGTGCGAAGGGAAAAAGAACACAAAGAAATTGCACCTTGGGAAGCATTGGCACGCCGGCACAACCTCAAATGAGCTGGGTGCATCACAGGTGCACTGGCAGCGCACTGAGGCATCCCAGCCAATGCTGCTAAGTGGTATTGCAAAGGTGGCGCTCTGCCCTCAATTTCCGTGAAGAATTTCTAGATTTTTTAAAATTCCAATTCCAATTAGGAGAAGGGATTTGTCACGATTCGAGCCTACACCCTGGATGTGGCCGGCACTCAAGAACGATTGTTGTTCCCAAAGAGAACCCTCATCCTGCCTTACGACAAGCGGAAAACTAATTCGAGCAAAGTGGGAACTCCAAATGCATAATTAAACTTTAAAAATACTCAATTTGAACTCAACTCCAATAAATGTCTTAAAATAATTAACAAGTTATAGTTAATTGTCTCGTGACCTCAAAACATCTCAACAACAAAAGAAATAATAAGAGGCTCCTCAACTTTTAAACTATCTATGAAACCTCTACTATTAAAGAAGGATATCGGGACAAGACCCACGACATCTCAAAACCACTAAACTGAAAGTAAATGTGAAGTCCTCCAGAATACAAGGAGGCTCACCCAAAAGCTAATTGGAGTGTAGAGTGATCTTAATGAAGCGCATGTTGATAATGTTGAACATTTGTATCTCCATCATAAAAGGATGCAGATTGAATGACATATGTACATTGAATGTACGAATATGTAAGGGGAAAACTGAAAGTAATAGTTAATTTGTCACACCCCCGAGCCTACACCCTGGGAGGGACTGGCACTCGAGAACCATTGTTGGTCCCAAGCGAACCATTGGACTGGCCTAACTTATAGCAGAAGACTTAAATAATTAGAAACAAACTCAAAATATAACTCATGCAATAACTTGAAATGTCTTAAAAGAACATTCAACTAGCCAAAATGGCAACTCAATGTCTAAACATAAACAACTGGAAATGGAAAGACTAGAGAACTATAACTCTCCATCTATGAAGCCTCTAAAAACAATGAGGGATGTCGGGACAAGACCCCCGATCATCCTAACAACTGAAATATTAAAACAATGTAAAGGGGATCCTCCAGAAAGCAAGGAGGCTCACCAATTGACTCTGAGTGCTCAACTAGATCAAGGGGGCGTTGGATGTTGATCCTGGCTACATGTATATGCATCATAAAATGATGCAGACCAAATGGCATCAGTGCATTGAATGTAAGAGCATGCGAGGGGAAAACTAAACACGACATAAGCTTGAACTGAATTCTGAAAAGAACACTTACCTCAGCTTTACCCAACTCATGGATACTCAACTCAAATGCAGAATAAAACAACAGTAAAGGTGAATTTTATATAAAGCATTTTAAAACAGTAAATAACAACTCAAATTACTCATATAATAAGTTAATATATTTATGTGGGAGTTTCTCTAACCGACAACCATCATTATGAGCTATGTGACGATACAACGTCTCGTCCACGCTTCCAGAACTGCCTATAACTTGCCGGGAGAACGCCTCAACTAAGTGTATCCACTAGTCTATGCTAAAAAACATTAAAGAATCATCTAAAAAGTATAACCCTTTCTACCCACGATGGCTACATGATTTATGGAAACTTGAATTATTATGAACTGGTCCTCATATCGGTGCTCAATACTACTCCCAAAATATGCTCAACTCATATGTTTAAAAACAAAGCTCTTTTTGTGATTTGAAGTAATTACTCAAAAAAATTATCTCTTAAAAGAGATGGAACTCAAAACTACTCATGAAAACTCATTTGGAAATCAGTGTTTCCTACTTATCTTAAATGTGAAAACATTTGTTCTTTGGGATTAATTAGTTCCCATATATCATTTAAAGAAATGAACTTGGATCTACTCATTCTCAAACTCAAGGCTTAAGTCTTTAAAACAAGTTTAAAATGATTGCATAAGACTTTTGAAAGACTCTAAGAACTCTCTTGACTTGACTTTTAGCTCTACCTTGAATTTGATTTATGAATTCAAGGGTCATGATCTCGTGTTATAGATGATGTCATGATGTTTAGACGTACCTTAAAGTGTAGAAATCAACCAGAAAACATAAGTAAGCTGGGTTGGTGTAACACCCCGTATCCTAGATACACCAAAAATGCAGATTTTGAGAAGTTGCAGGTGCAACTTACGGTCACCATCCACGGACCGTAGATCATACCACGGTCCGTTCTGGTGGTCCGTGGTTTACCACTGCAGCCCCTCCCCAGAACTCAGTCAGAAAAATCGACTAAGTCTCGACCCACGGACAGACCTACGGTCCGTAGATCAGACCACGGTCCGTGGTCTGTGTCAGTGGATCAAGACCTCTTCTACCCAGCCTCTGACACAAACTACGGTCGACCAGCACGGACCGTCATTCGATCCACGGTCCGTAGGTCTGACCGTAGATGATAGTCAACAGTCAGTTTGCTGAAAATTATTGATGGGTCAACTTCAGATGG
>JAJOOS010032043.1:0-16968 GCA_029582725.1 Solanum chiquidenum
TTCAAAGCTATCTTTTATTGTTTTTATTTTATTTCAATTTAAATCCCCCCATTTTTATATAACGACTATCGAGTTAAATATTTGCTATTGATAATATTTTTCCATATTCTCTGTGGGATCGACCCCGACTCATAGTTGGGTAAATATATTGCATACGATCGTTTATATTTCTTTTCAAGAAGTATATTGAACGTTATCAGTCATTTTAGTTCATACATTAAGGCCATAAAGTTCGTTTCTAAGGGGTCCATCTACTACTTAGTCTAAGTTAATGACTCTAGTGTTGAGACACAAACTATTCAGTCCGTTCTAGTTGTGAGTGAGATTCCAAAGGTTTCTCAAGATGATCTTCCTAGAGTTCTTCTTGAGAGGGAAATAAACGTCGGAATAAATATATTTCCCAATACTCAACCTATTTCTACTCTGCCATATAGAATGCCCCCCCATCTAGTTTAAAGATTTAAAAGAACAGTTGAGAGATCTTATTTATAAGGGTTTATCCGACCAAGTATCTTACATTGGAGCGCTCTGGTCTTTTTTGTGAGAAAGATGGATGGTTCCCTTAGGATGTGTATCGATTACCACCAGTTGAACAAGGTCCCCATAAAGAATAAGTACCCTATTATGAGAATTGATGATCTTTTCGACCAACTTCAGGGTGCCGCCTGTTTCTCTATTATACAGCTCATAACTCGCTATCATTAGTTGAAAGTGAGAGAGAGTGACATACCAAAGACAATTTTCAGGTTTTCTTATGATCATTATGAGTTCCTTGTTATGTCATTTTTTTTACTAATGCTCCTACAACATTATGGATCTTATGAATAGAGTATTTAAGCAGAACATGTTTTTTTATCATATTTATTGATGACATATTAATAAATTCGAGGAATGAGGAGGACCATGCTAGTCATTTTAGAATAGTCCTCGATACTCTAAAGTATCAAGAGTTGTATGCCAAGTTTTCTAACTGTGATTTTTGGCTTGAATCCATGGAATTCCTAGGTCATATATTGTTTGGGGATGGAATCCGAGTTGACACTTACAAGATTGAAGTAGTGCATAATTGGCCCAGACCGATGTCCCCAAATGATATAAGGAGTTTCTTGGGAATTGCTGGTTATTACAGAAGGTTCGTTGAGGGGTTTCTATGTAGTTCATCCCCGTTGACTAAGTTGACTTAGAAAATATCTAAGTTTCAATGGTTTGAAGCTTGTGCACAAAGTAATCAGGAATTTAAAGCTCGTTTAACTATTGCTCCAGTGTTGACCCTACAAGAGGGTACAAAGGATTTTGTTGTTTATTGTGATGCATCCAGAGTTGGACTTGGTTGTGTATTGATGCTTAATGGTAAGTTTATAGCCTATTAGTAAACGCTATAAAAGATACTTTATCCAATACTAAGTATCAACGATCGTTTAATAGTAATATAACCCAACCAAGGGTTGGGGTCGAATCCCAAGGGAGTAGTTTTTCCTTTAAATTCAAAAATGAAACTTTGACACAATCTCTTCAATGTTATGATTGTGTTTGGCAGATTTCAATCCAACTTCATGAATAAACACGAATTAAACAATTACTAGAGTAGAACATGGGGAATTACCAGCCAATTGTCAAATTTTACTTTAGAGGGTGAATGTTGATACAAACAGTAGATTATTTTTTTGTGGGTGATTCGGGCCCTATATAAGATAACTTTCTCTCGAACAATTACCTTTTCTATGACGAATTCTCTCGAACTTCATCAGTGATCGTAAGATGCACAGCCCGTTGTCCTCATCAAATCCACTCTCTCGAGCTAGATACAAAGGATAGATTTTGGATTTCACTCTCTCGAGCTGAAATTCGGGTAACCCACGACTAAGAATGCTAAGATTACTACGTTGGTTTTGTGCTTCTCTCTCAAGCAACGTGAAATCAATTCCACTAAATATGCGAAACAACTTCAAAACGCAGTAACAATTTAGACACACTTCAAATTAACCTCCCTATTTGCATTTCAACAATACCCACTTAGCAAAACTTCAACAATTGGTTTCATAGTCAAAACCCCAATAGAAGGGTTTTAGCCACACATATCAAAAGTAGAAAAATTAACATCCATTCTTTTTCCAATAACTGAATACAGAAAAATGAGAATTTTTATGAAGAAATCAGCTAAAAATCTTCTTGATTACAAGATCTCTAAGAATATTTCGATAAAAATCCCTCTCCAGAGCCTTTTGTCGTATCCTCTCTCTAATCTGTTTTTGTTGGCTCGTTTCTGAATACCCTCTCTCCTTTCCAAAAATCAATTTAAATAATTCTAATGTGTGACTGCTACCAGCCATTTGGCAAGGTTAGTCGGATGTTGCCGATAGGTCGGCGATGCGCCGATCGTTCTTTATCTCGCCTTCAGTGTTCACTCTTTCTTGGTTCGGCTACTGTAACTTTAGGCAATCCAAATTGGTATTGCCGAACACTTCTGCAAATCTCCTTCTGTCTATTTTTTCGCTCATCAACGTGTGTTCAAATCTTCCTCAGCTATCTTTGGCGATCTAATTGTCCTTCGCCGAATAGATCGATGACACGTCAACAGGCTCTGCTGCTCGCCGAAATTACCATGCGTTTAGCTCCAGCATTCTATAACTTTAGGCGGTATCATGGCTGTTCGGCGATCCACCAAATGCCCTTTTCTATCGCCAACGTGGTCATCTCTTCCAGGGCTTAGCTCAATAGAACATTAGGCGAGACCATAACCATTTGGCGACTCGCCCAATGGTTTTGGCGATCTTCAAACCTTCTCTTCTTCGTTCTTTCAGTTGCCTTGTTTCCTTTTAGCTCCATAGTGTCCATGCTTTGTCCCTAAGTTTTAATGTCTGAAATTCAAGTATTTACATCAGTTATTGAGACAAAATGTGCATTTGAGGACATTAATTCTATTAAAAATGAAGCCTAGATGAGTCCAAATTATGGACTCATCAACACCACCAACTTAAACTTTTGCTTGTCCTCAAGTAAAACTCAAGTTCGGTAGTTCAAAAAGGATGTCTCGAACAGTGCTACACAAGGCTCAATCATGAATGCACACACAAGACTCAATTTATTCATGCGAAGATCAAATGTGCACTCAAAGTTTCAAGTTGTGACACACCATTGTCGAAGAATCTCAAGCTCACTATACATGCTTCAAATGCAAGTTCAAGATCAACAATGGAAATCAAATGCCCTCACACAAAGGAATGATTCCATATTCGCACACAATGGTTCAACAATTTACAGCTCCGGAATCAAATGCAACACTCAGACTCACAAAGAAGAACACAAGGCATGCTTTCACCCATAGCTTTGCCCGTATTTTCCAATAGACAATTGTTTGAGTTCACTCAAGATCAAAAAGGTCTTTTGAAGGCTTGTAATGGGGTTGTGTGCAACGGTATGGTCATTTAGGATCAGTGACTTTCGTCCTCATGAAATGTGGTGCTCACAACACTTTCTTTCCTCTTGTTTCATAATTTTCTTTAGTGCTCAGAAGTCATCCCATTATTCACTTTCCATGGATTGTTCGGAAACCCCATTTCTTTTAAACTTTATTCCACAATTTTTTCATTCTTTTTTTTTCTTTTTTCTTTTTTGGAGGGGTTCCATTTTTCTCAAAACCATGGGCTAAAAGAGACTTTTCTTGTACTTCTTGACTGGCCTTCTATTTTCACCACACCCCTAACTTAGGCTTTTGGCCTAAGTTGGCTATTCAATCAACCACAAATCACGAGGATTATGGGTAATGGATTTTAAGAAAGGTCATGTTTTCATCAAGTTTCTTCCAAATAAAGGTAAGGCTCAAGGGGTGTTCAAAAGAGTTTCACACACTCACAAGGTAGGCCACAAAAGAGGTATATGTCAAATTGGCTCATACTTTTCGAAGTTGCATAAGATCAGATCAAGAGATAGATTTACTTAGTCGACTGGACCAATGGGGAAAACTTAAGGTGTTATCATGCATGGTTCATAGTAAGCTTATCGCACAAGGCATCGACACCAAAGTCAAACAAGACTCCACACTTTTGCTAGTGTGCAACGATCATCACAAGAGACTATATTTGATAATTGGCTAGTCACAACGAGATACAAAGAGTTCACATATTGACTATGCAACTTCATTTGGCCTCATCATAGCCACACATTCTTGTTTGTTCGATTATGAGCACTATTTAAATTATCGGTATTGATCAAAATTGATACTCAAATTTTCACAAGAAAAGCCTCTTTCAACACAAGTGTGGGGCTTTAAAACAATAAGGAGGTTCGTTGAGGTTAATGAGTGGGCTCCACACCCCCAACAAAAATAGTTCACATTGGCCTCAATGTGGGTAAAGAGGAATAATAAAAAGTGTGGAGAATGAAAGCAATTTAGTGTGTCAATAAGTAAAGCAGGGTAACGAGAAATCTTCACTAAATGCCCAAATGGTGATGGGGTGAAATGGTCGCTGAGTGCTTCGGCGATGCGCCAAATGTTCTTCAGTTAGTCCTTAGTTCCAGTAAGCCGCACTCCCAGAGAAAGCAGATTGGCGAAGATGTAGTGGATCGCCAAACACCTCGATGATCCGCATAATGAACTTGAAGCATCGTCGGTCGATCCTTGAGGAATGTTGTCCACTTTTATTAGAAAGAGTGAGGAAAAACGGGTCGCCTAAACACATTGGCGATACACCAACTGGTGGAGGTATCTTGCCGAATGTTCCAGAGTCTCAGTCTGATAAGGCGAGCCAAGTCGTGCTCGCCTAAATAATTTGGCGACTCGCTAAGAAGACTTTTGTCTCGCTCGTGATCCCTACTCTTACAAAATCAACACACATATTATTTAAAACACTAACACTTGAGTTGCCTCCCAAGAAGTGCCTTATTTAACGTCGTGGCACGACGTGGAAATGTTCTCAAGCATCTTCCAGGTACACCACCTCAATAAGAGAAAGCTCCTGGCATTCTCCGAAGTGTAATTTTAAGCGTTGCCCATTCACCTTAAATGCAGGTCCCTCTTGACCCTCGACTTGTATGGCACCATTGGTGAATACTCTTGTCACTCTAAATGGTCCTGACCATTTGGACTTGACCTTTCCTGGAAAGAGTCTAAGTCGGGAATTGTATAGTAACACCCAATCTCCCACTTTAAACTCCCTCTTAAGAATTTTCGCATCATGCCATTTCTTCATCTTTTCCTTGTACAGGGCTGAACTTTCGTAGTCTCTGAATCTGAATTCTTCCAATTCATTTAACTACTCCACTCTCCCCCTTGAGGTCTTTGTCCAGTTGGATTTAAAGCTTTCAATGCCCACAACGCTGTGTTCCAACTCGACGGATAGATGGCAAGATTTACCAAAAACTAGTTGATACAGAGACATCCCAATAGGAGTTTTGTATGTGGTGCAATACTCCCATAGTACGTCATCCAACTTTCGGGACCAATCAGTCATATTTGCATTCACTGTCTTAGCCAAAATGCTTTTGATCTCCTGATTTGACACTTCAACTTGACCACTTGTTTGGGGATGATACAGTGCTGCTAGTTTGTATTTCACCTCATATTTACTCAATGCAGCTGAGAACCATTTATTACAAAAGTGTTATCCCGACTACAACATTTTATTTCTTCAACCACCCTAGAAAAGTGTGGCCTAAACTATCAAAAAATGTAGCCTTTGATCAAAGGCCACATTGTTTGACTTGAGGCTACGCTTTTCTGGGGGTGGCCTAAAGAAGCATAACCTTAAACTTTAGGCCACGCTTTTCAGGTGTTGTCTTATCAGCTACACTTCAAAAGTGTGGCCTAAAATGTGAAAAGGTCACGCTTTGCATTACCTCTTTTGGAAACATTTCTATCTCCTACAACTACACTTTTAAGCGTAGCCTTTGCTTCCTTATTGAGTACACTTCTAAAGTGTGACATTTTCTAGCTTATCTACAACTACACTTTGAAGTGTAGTCTTTGCCAATATACATATGACAATTTCCAATTAATAAGCTACATAATTAGCGTCCCTATGGCAACACCTTTGAAGGGTTGCAATGTTAGTTTGGCTATAAAAATATTTATTTGCCAAAAATTTTTACTTGAAAAATGAGAATATTGTTGTACAATAAATAAGCATTAAATTAACTAATAAATAATTCAAATGTATAGATTTGCAATAAACATAAAAAAAAACAATTTGTCTTGTACTACACATACTTATAAAGCAATACTTTATGTACTACCAATAAATTTCATAAAACCAAATATACTCAAATCTCTACAATAGTTCAAAAACTCTTCATCATCTGCCTCAATCAATCGAATTAATTGCCGACACTTTCCTACACATTCAAAATAAAATTAAACATCAGAAACAAACCATGATCAACAAATCAAACATTAGAAAGAAACCATGTTCATTGTTTTCATCTTCTGTATCCTCATTATAAAAATGACCCAGTTAAAGAGGTTGAGAAAGTAATCAGTCACCCGCCTTTGAGTTCAGCCCTCATGCTGCAGGAGTATTTCTCATATGTTTTCTGAAGGAACAACTAACATAATCACAACCAGTTTATTATTTTCTTTCGCTAGTAAATCAAGTTTCAATTAAATAGAACACGGAGAGGGCGGAGCAAGCAACCGAGCAGACTTAATATAGAGTAAATTGGTTACCTGCTTATGGTAGCTGTAATATGTTCCACGCAACCTGAAAATGTTCTCAATCCATAAGTTTTATCACAAGTAGTACAACAACAAAAATGAGTTTCCATAGGCTCAATACTATTAGGTAAGCAGCAACCATAGTTTATGATAATCTGCATAAACAACTATAGTATGTAAACATCATTGTATCACTCTTGTAAAGGGCAAGCCTATTACTTTTGTACACAATTTGACCAAGCAATTACATTAGATACTAAATAGGTATGGCTAGCTAGTTCACAAGATTACGCTTTTGATTCTTCAGCTCTTGCCATGGGAAGGAAGACTATAATGTAGATTTGAGACAGAAATTTCATATTGTTAAAAGGAACACTCTATTCCAAATCAAAACAAACTGAATTAAAAGCAACATTAATGACTGGAAGATTCCAGGTGAAAACAAGGTGAAATCAACCTGGCGATATAACTCTCAAATGGTGATCAGCCAATAGTCTATAGATATTCATTGATTTATAGTATAATCCAAAATAAGACCTCTGCCTATTTTTTCACCAACTCAAATTCTCTTTCCATAATCTCTTGCTTTACAAATGGTTGCACGACAAAATTTGCCACTATAAAACAGCTAGAATGTTGTTATTTGACAATATGAAAGGGTGCAACAAGTTATCAGAAAGCAGAGGAAGTAGTTTTGGCAGCGAGAACTGTCTACGTGTATGAGCATTAGAGGAGCAATCAACCACAACATAAGATAGTGAATACCTTTAGGAACTACACTTGCAGCACAGTGCTTCTTCATCAGCTCTGCAAATTTTAACTTTCTGGTGTCCTATTCTGATCTCTTTGTCTGGAAAATAAAAAATGCAAATATTGTGAAACAAAGTTTAGCTAGGAGGGTACATACACTTCATCACAAAGCAACTTCATTCAGCGTATCTCATAAAATTCACTTCTGAACATTAACCACAAATTCTTGTGTCCATAGAATTCACCATTTTCTGCAACACCAATATGTACACAGCCCTATATATTAACACACATAGATATCGAGAAATATGAAAGCATTTTCAGTATTTTCTTACATGCGTACAACCAGTCTCTATATGTAAGCTACCTGTGATAATACCTGCAGAAAAACAAATATGATCACAAACCAATAAAGGATCATATATAGCAATTGCAAACTAGCACTTTCATCCAAGTAATCTGGACCAAATTATTGTAAATACTACTAGATACACTATATGCAAATGGAAGTAAGGACTCCAACAATTCATATCAAAAAATGTTTGCATGTCTTTTGGTGGAGTCTTTCAAATACAGGAGCTCACATTTCACCAATCAGTAAGTTAATAGTTAAAAGTCATAGGCATACTAGCTCAAAGATCAATCTCTGCTTGCAACGCAGCAAGTTCATCTTCTTCAGCTGTACGCTTCTAAGGAATGGGCCGAGCAGGTTGCTTCCCTGCAGGAACATGGACTGGAGGCAGCAGGAACAATAGCTGCTGGTTGAAGCAACTACTCTTCTAATTCTTCAAGTTCTTCCTCCAATTCATCCTGCAACAACAACATGCCAGAACTGACATTCATTTTGATGGAGCTGCACATTATTGAATCAGTATGATGCCATAGTTGCTTCAGAATAGCATCATCGGCAGCTTGAGAATCCACCTGTAGCAATTCTCCACCAGTATGATTCCTGAAATACATTAAATCAGTAAAACCAGGTACAGAAACTGGGAAAAATGTTAAAAGTGTTCCATGAGTACATCGGGTTGCAAGTTAAGGGATGAGTCGTTCGGCATTTGTTAATACAAGGGTGCAAATGAATCAGAGTGCCCTCAGTTTTGGATATGTATAGAGAACCTTTCATTTATACCATGCTACACACACGACAACATTTATCTGCATATATCAGGAATCGCTAATTGGTGGTGCAAAACTCAGATAACTATGAATTACTGCTGCAAATACCTTAGAAGTTAGAACCCATACTTATAGCTCCTGCAAATCCATCTCGCCATAGTGACAGCTTCTGGTGAGCCAGGGAAGGATATAGGTATCAACTGAGAGCAGAGTCGAGAGGGTGCAATAGCCATAGCAACTCTCTGAACAGAGCCTATAATGCTTCGTACATATTGGCGAGCCATAGCAGCTACATTTTCTAGATAGTGATTCTCAAAAGCAAACTGGAATGCAATTGTCAAGACTGAACGATGGTTGTAACTGCTTCCTTCAACTTCACCAGCTGGCCGTGTCCCACCATTTCTAGCTTTAAGAGTTGAAGCTAAATCCAAATTCCGAGCAGTACTAGGAGAATCCTGCATCATAAGCAGTAGTAGTACTAAACTTTAAGAATAAGGTAAGAAACTAATCCACATATCCATGACAATATTTGAATGCCAGGTGACTTCTCAAACACCAAATTGCTCCTTCAGATGCTAATAAACTTTCCAAAGCACCATATATAATCTAAAATTCTCAAAAGGATGAAAGGCAGAAAAAGTTTGTGTCTAAAAAGCTTGAAGTTTCTCCTTCAGCCAAAATTCATAACACATTGAAATAGTAGGATACGAAATAGGCATCACTTAACTGATTTAGGCTCCAATGGAATGACAGAGAAACCAGATGGAAGCAATGGAGCATCATCACCAAAAGATTCATCAATATGTGCAAAAACAAGCTAAACATAGGCACCTGTGGCATTCTTTTCGACTCCACTGCATAGCTTCATTGTTATATCAACAGCATTAGAACCGAAAACCCTCAGAAAGAACAAAGTGAATCTCAAGCAAGGAAGAGCTATCAACCTGTAACAAATACATATCCCGTGATAAAGCTATGTCCTCTAGAGAGAAAGCATGACCCTCTAGCCGAACAACCTCAATAAACTAGGTACATAGTAAATTCAGATTAAACAAGAGTTATATGATCAGTCAGAGACCATAGACAACTTCTGCAATAGTCACAATCACAAAATATAGCATATGACCTACTTACCTCCTCATGTTCCACAGTCTGAGCAAGCGGTAAATTGACGTGGCTATTGGGGAAGAGAGCAGGTCTAGCGCAAGAAACAACATAAGGTATGGCTTTAAGATATGCAGTAGAGTAAGCATCATAAAAGCCTAACTTACTTTAAATTCCATCTTAATGCAACCCCATTAATCCCATAAATAGAGGCAAATTTAATACTATTCTACAATTTCCCAGCACATTAGATAATCTATTCCCAGTTCATAGTTCAAATCTTAAATTCACCTCATAAAAAACCCTAACAAACTTCAAATTCCATCAAAATATGGAAATAACAAAAAAATCAAAAACCCCATGAAGCAAAAATTTGAACAGATCTGAAAAGGGGTTGCAACAATGATACCTGCATATAGGAATAGTTTGCAGAAGTCGACGAGAAAGTTTATGAACAAAATCTTCAAAGCTATGTATGTGATTTGGGAAGTTTCTTATGGTATTGAATCTGGCGAAGAGAATCTCTTATGAGAGTTCTCTAATTCGGAGGAGAAGTATTAGTTTTTTTATTTGGGGCAAACAAAATCTTTTATGAGTGTTGTTTTTTTTGGCCAATCAGAAATTGGAGAGAGAGTAAAATATTTAAGAGGGAATATAATAATTTACTGAAAAATTGGAAATATTTTAGGAAATATATAAGGTCACACTTATAAAGTGTTGTTTTTAGAACTATAAAAATAGCATGCTTAAAAGTGTAGTCATATGTCTAAATAGGTGTTGTCAATTATATCATAATTTGACAATGTTTATAAAGTGTAGCATATACTATTAAAGAGCATTTTTTACAAGTGTTGCTAATATTATCGTTGTCAAAAGTTAAAAACTAAAGGTACGCTTTAAAAGTGTACCCAAAAAATATTTTTGTTAACACTTTATAAGTGTTGTCTAGATTTAGTGTGGGCTTAGGACTAAAATGGTGTAGTGCTCCCATCGCTAATAATGGCTCGCGGAGTACCAAAGTTTGCAAATATGTAGCGCTTCAAGAATGGAACAACACTTTTTCCTTCATTGTTTGGAAGAGCTACAGCCTCTACCCCTTTGGAAACATAATCCACAGCCACCAAGATATATTTATTGCCAAATGAGCTCACAAATGGACCCATAAAATCGATTTCCCATACATCAAATAGTTCCAATTCCAAAATTGGCGTCAGAGGCAACTCATGCCTTTTGAAAACTCCGCCTTGCTTTTGACATGGCGTGCACTTCTTGACAAACTCATGCACATCTTTGTATAGAGACGGCCAGTAGTACCCACTTTGCAGAACATTAGATGTTGTTCATACACCACTATGATGACCTCCAACCGACGAGGTGTGACAAGCATGCAGGATCTCAACGACTTCTTCCTCCGTAACACATCTTCTAATTACATGGTCAGCACACTCTCTAAATAAATATGGTTCATCCCAAAAGTATTTCTTAACATCGAACATGAACCTCTTTTGTTAGTTGAAGTTCAGTTCGTCTGGCACTACTCCACACACCAAGTAATTTGAAAAATCAGCATACCAAGGGGGTTGTGTGAGGGTTACCGCGAATACCTGTTCATCGGGAAAAATATCCCTTATGTCGATCTCCAGCTCGTCATTCTCCCTGCCTTCCAATCTTGACAAGTGATCAGCCACCTGATTTTCACAACCTCTTCTATCTTTGACCTCAAAGTTGAATTCTTGCAATAAAAGCACCCACCTTATCAATCTCGGTTTGGCGTCTTTCTTTTCCATTAGATAACGCAATGCAGCATGATCAGTGTGAATAATCACTTTTGTACCTAGCATAAACCACTGCAAGCAACTCTTGTTCAATAACTGTGTAGTTACGTTGAGCACTGTTTAAAGTTTTGCTTGCATAGTAAATGGGATGAAAAAATTTATTTCATTTCTGTCCCAACACTACACCTAAAGCCATACCACTTGCATCACACATTACTTCAAATGGCTCTGACCAATCATGACTAATGATGATAGGAGTGGAAATTAGTTTATCTTTCAGGCATTTGAAAGCTACCATACAAGCATCACCAAAGTGGAATTTCACCTCTTTTTCCAAAAGTTTGCATAGAGGAAGTGCAATCTTTGAAAAGTCTTTGATGAACCTCTTATAAAATTCGGCATGACCCAAAAAACCCCGAACCCCCTTTACTGAAATAG
Organism: Solanum chiquidenum; assembly: GCA_029582725.1. Lineage (NCBI taxonomy): Eukaryota > Viridiplantae > Streptophyta > Magnoliopsida > Solanales > Solanaceae > Solanum > Solanum chiquidenum. The sequence goes on from JAJOOS010032043.1 coordinate 11,836, forward strand.
GTGGCCGTAATTTCTTGATTACTTCAACTTTTGCTTTGTCCAGCTCCAGCCCCTTTTGTGATACTTTGTGACCAAGCACAATTCCTTCCTTAAACATGAAATGACACTTTTCCCAATTTAGGACTAAATTGGTCTCAACGCATCTTTGGAGAACTTGTCCTAAGTGCTCTAAGCATTCTGCAAATGTGTCACCCACAACTGAGAAATCATCCATAAATACTTCCATTGAGTCTTCCACAATGTCAGCAAAGATGGATAACATGCAACGTTGGAACGTAGAAAGGGCATTGCATAATCCTAATGGCATTCGTTTGAAGGAGAAAGTACCATAATGGCAGGTAAATGTTGTTTTCTCTTGATTCTCTGTAGCAATGGTGATTTGGTTATAGCCAGAATACCCATCCAAAAAGCAATACCACCCTCTCTTGGATAGTCAGTCAAGCATTTGATCCATAAAAGGCTGGGAAAATAATCTTTTTCAGTCCATGAATTTAGCTTCTGATAGTCCATGCAAACTCTCCAACCTATCACCGGTAGCATAGATACAAGCTCCCCCTTGTCATTATGGACAACCGTGACTCCTCCCTTTTTCGGTACACATTTTACCGGACTGACCCATTTACTATCTGTAATAGGGTAGATCACTCCTGCGTCCAACCACTTTATTATTTCCTTTTTCACCACCTCTTGCATTGGCGGGTTTAGTCTTCGCTGAAGTTCAACACTCGATTTACAATCACTATCAAGCTAAATTTTGTGAGTGCATATGCCAGGAGGGATGCCCACTATATCAGCAATAGTCCAACCGATGGCTTTTATGTGCCTTCTCAGTACTTCAAGGAGCAATTTTACTTGCCAATCAAGTAAATCGGCTACAATAATCACCGGCAAGGTTTTATTTGCACCTAAGAAAGCATACCGGAGGTGAGAGGGCAATACCTTCATCTCAAGATTTTGTGGTTCTTCGGTTGATGGCCTGGCGGGAGGGCTCTCTCGGTTTTTTAAGTCGATGTCTAATTTCACTGGGGTCTTTGTAAATCCCCCTATGTTTGAAAACGCGGCTACCACTTCATCTTTGCCTTGAACCTCAAACTCTTCATCGATCGCCAACCCAATTTCAAGTGGTTCTTTGCTGCACATCAAATGGCTCACACTAGCCACTACCTCATGAATCATATCATCAGTTGAGATTACATGAATGTCACTCGGGTGTTTCATTGATTGCACACATCAAAGGTGACTTCATCTTCATTAACTCAAAGTTTCAGCTCCCTGCTCTCAACATCCACCAACGCTCTCCCAATTGCCAATAATGGCCTTCACAAGATAATAGGAATCTTGGCATCTATGTCACAGTCAAGTATGACAAAATTGGCCGGAAAAATAAATGGGTCAACCTTAACTGAAATGTCATAAAGTATTCCCACTAGGTGTTTGATCGATCTGTCAGCCATCAAGAGTCTCATAGTTGTAGCCTTCTGTTTACCCAACCCGAGTTGTTTATAAATAGCACAAGGCATTAGATTAATACTTACTCCCAGATCGCATAAGGCTTTTGCGAACTTGAGCATGCCTATAGTACACAGAATGGTGAATGATCCAGGATCATCTTTGTTTTCGATCAGCCCCATCGTCATAATTGCACTACAACTGTGACAGACTTCGATCGTCTTAAAATCCAAGCTCTTTTTTTTGTGACAAACTCCTTCATGAATTTGGCGTAACCTGACATTTCCAACAATGCTTCAACTAGAGGGAGATTAATCGATAAGGTCTTGAATACATATAGAAATTTCTTGAAACTCTCATCCTCATTCTTTTTCTTGAGGCGTTGAGGAAATGGAGGAGATATTTTAGGTAAAGGCTGCTTCGCCTTTAGGCATGGCTTGTGCTTTTCCTCATCACTTTGCAGTTCCGTTGTAATGTCATAAGGAAGGGGTATCTCTTCTTCCTATATATTTTTGCCTTCATTCCGCGTGTGTTCTTATTCGTTACTCGTCAGACCACATTTTACTTCTTTTCCACTCTGAGTGACAACGGCCAGTCGTTTATCTTCATCATCTGTCACCATATTTTTTTTCAATTTTATTGACAATAAACTCAATTGACCTTCAAGTACTTTAATTGCATTTGCGTGCGAGTTTACTTTATTGTTCAAGGATGAGAAGTCGGCTTTCATCCTTTTCAATAAATCATCTGAGCCTTCAACTTTATCAAGAATGCGTGAAAGCAAATCATTCACGCGGGGACTACTTGCACCTACCCTTGATTTTGGGCACTCACTTGATGGAGTGTGGTTCTCTTCATATTCATCCTCTCTTCTCCAATACTCATTTTGCTCGGAAAAATCTTGGTGGCATCTCATTTCTCAACTTCCTTAGGATGGTTCCAACATTGATTTCCACCTCGCTACAAATAGAGTGGGTAGAAACCCTCTTCACTTCTTCTGGAGTTCCAGCCTTGATTCTCCCCAGGATTTTAATAGCTTGAGGACGAACTCTCCTCAACTCTAAACAGTCCATAAGTTCCCTTCATGTGTTCCTATAGAACTTCAATTTGGGTCAACATCTTCTTGATTTTTTTATCCGTCTCTTTCTCTTTATCTAGTTTCTCTTGTGTTAATCTAAAATTAAATGGAGATACTTGATCTTATTTAGTGTACCACGCTTGGTTTATTCTAGTCATATCATCTATAAGAAACGAGGCTACCTCAAATTATTGCAACACTATTCCTCCTCGTACCATCTAATCAGCCACTCCTTTATTAACCGAATCGAGGCTCTAGTAGAAATATTGAAGTAACAAATCGGTTGGCAGCCCATGAGTTGGGCATTTAAGAAGGAGCTTCTTGAATCTCACCCATGTTTCATGGAGCGGTTCCCCCTCCCGTCGCTTGAAACCTTGACTTTCTTCTCTAAGTTTCATCATCCTTGATGGAGGGAAGAATCTTGTGTTAAATGCTATAACCAGCTCCTCCCATGATGTGATGGAATTAGTTGGTAACTCGGTTAACCACTTATTAGCTTCTCCCTTTAAAGACAAAGGGAATAACCGCAGCCGAATTGACTCTTGCGACACACCTTTGAATTAAAAAAGGATGCAAACCTCTGTAAAGTTTCTCACATGCTCATGTGGGTCTTCGTGATCAAGACCTCCATATAATCCCCTCATTTGGAGAAAGTGCAGAGTTGTGCTTGTGACTTCAAACATTGCATTGCCATAAGTTTGTGGGATGCAAATTGCACCCATTCCACCCGATTGATCCTAGTTGTAGACACTATTGATGTCGTCTATGCCGTCTTGATGACCTGCTTGACTATCATTCATCTCTTCCTCACTCATGTCAACTTCTATATGGTCCAGCCAACACTTACACAACGCAGCCAAAACCAATTTTTAACTACAGCCAACAAATTTGAGAGTGATAAACCTTTAATCAAAGAATCTTAAGCACTGCTACTCCCCGGCAGCGGCGCCATTTTGATAAATTCTATCAAAGATACTTCTTCCAATACTAAGTATCAACAATCGTTTAATAGTAATATAACCCAACCAAGGGTTGGGGTCGAATCCCAAGGGAGTAGTTTTTCCTTTAAATTCGAAAATGAAACTTTGACACAATCTCTTCAATGTTATGATTATGTTTGGCAGATTTCAATCCAACTTCACGAATAAACAATTACTAGAGTAAAACTTGGGGAGTTAACCAGCCAATTGTCGAATTTTACTTTAGAGGGTGAATGTTGATACAAACAATAGGTTATTTTGTTGTGGGTAGGTCGGCCATATATAAGATAACTTTCTCGAACAATTACCTTTTCTATGACGAATTCACTCGAACTTCATCACTGATCGTAAGATGCCCAACCCATTTTCCTCATCCAATTCACTCTCTCGAGCTAGATACAAAGGAGTGACTTCAAATTTTACTCTCTCAAGCTGAAATCCGAGTAACCCACGACTAAGGATGCTAAGGTTGCTACCTTGGTTCTGTGCTTCTCTCTATCACAATCTCACAACGCGAAATCAATTACATTAAATATGCAAAACAACTTTAAAATGCAGTAACAATTTAGACCCACTTCAAATTAACCTCCCTATTTGCATTTCAACAATACCCACTTAGCAAAACTTCAACAATTGGCTTCATAGTGAAAACCCCAATAGAAGGGTTTTAGCCACTCATATCAAAAGTAGAAAAATAAACATCCATTCTTCTTCCCATAAGTGAATACAGAAAAATGAGAATTTTTATGAAGAAATCAACTAAAAATCTTATTGATTACAAGATATTTAAGAATATTTCGATAAAAATCCCTCTTTAGAGCCTTTTGTGGTATCCTCTCTCTAATTTGTTTTTGTTTTCTCGTTTCTGAATACCCTCTCTCCTTTCCAAAAATCAATTTAAATAAGTCTAATGTGTGACTTCTACTAGCCATTCAGCGAGGTTAGTCGGATGTCGCCGATAGGTCGGCGATGCACCGATCATTCTTTATCTCGCCTTCAGTTTTCACCCTTTCTTGGTTTGACTACTGTAACTTTAGGTGATCCAAATTAGGATCCTCGAACACTTTCAGGAATTGTCTTCTGTCTATTATTTCGCTCATCAGCGTGTGTTCAAATCTTCTTCAACAATCTTTGGTGATCTGATTGTCCTTCGCCGAATAGATCGGGTGACACGCCAATTGGATCTGCTGCTCGCCAAAATTACCCTGAGTTTAGCTCCAGCATTCTGTAACTTTAGGCGGTATCATGGCTGTTCGGCGATCCATCGAATGCTCTTTTTTATCGCCAACGTGGTCATCTCTTTCAGGGCTTAGCTCAATAGAACATTAGGGGAGACCATGGCCATTCGGTGACTCGCCCAATGGTTTAGGCGATCTTCAGGCTTTCTCTTCTTCATTCTTTCAGCTGCCTTGTTCCCTTTTTGCTCAATAGTGTCCATGCTTTGTCCCTAAGTTTAAGGGTGTGTTTGGTATGGAGGAAAATATTTTCCATGGAAAATGTTTTCCTAGAAAATGTTTTCCTGGAAAACAAGTTGATTTTCAACTTATTTTCTCATGTTTGGTTGGTGACTAGAAAATATTTTTCGGAAAAGATTTTTAGTGTTTGATTTATGAATGAAAAATATTT
>JAJOOS010032044.1:0-16299 GCA_029582725.1 Solanum chiquidenum
TAAACTATGTGAAAGGAACAAAAATGCCCCCCGTTTATAGTTTGGCTCAAAAATGCCCTTACCGTCAATACTTTGGTCCAGAAATGCCCCTATAGTTATAAAATGGGTCAAAAATGCCCTTTTCCGAATAAATATATATTTTTTCTTTTTAAACACATCTTCTTCCTAATTAAAATATTATTAAAAAACACTATTCTTATTTTCTTTCTTCTAAAATCACTTTAACAAATAAAAACGTAGGAAATATTTTTTTTCTTCTTAATCTCATTTTATCAATTAAAATAGAATAACTTCATGTACCCTTTGGACATATAATATATGTCATATATAAGATTATAGTATATCCATCATTAATTTATATTTATATAACGATAAAAAATAAGAAATATTTTCATTTTTTATTTTTCTTGAATTGAAGTAGGATAAACATTTGCTAATTTTTAAAAAAATATTATTAGAAAAAGAATGTGTTAAAAATATATACATATTTATTTGAAAAATGAGCATTTTTGACCCATTAAATAACAATAAGAGCATTTTTGGACCAAAATATTAACGGCAAGGGCATTTTTGGACCAAACTACAAACGGATGGCATTTTTGTTCCTTTCATATAGTTTAAGGGCATTTTTGAACCAAAGTATTAACAGTAAGGGCATTTTTGAGCCAAACTATAAACGGAGGACATTTTTATTCTTTTCACATAGTTTAAGGACATTTTTTATCCAATTCCCTATCACATTGGACAAATGCATTAAATATATGCAAAATTAGGGGTTTTTTATTTAATGCAAAAGAAAAGAAATCTCTTTTCCGCTGCCTTTTCTTCCCTAAAAAAACAAAAGGTGTGGAACCTAGCAGAAGCAAATAGTGTGGAGAGAAGAGAAAATAGAGATGTCGAAGACGCTAGTTCAGCCTGTAGGCCAAAAGAGACTTACCAATGTTGCTGTTGTGCGTCTCAAGAAGCATGGTAACCGTTTCGAAATCGCTTGTTATAAGAATAAGGTCCTTTCATGGCGTTCTGGCGTGTAAGTTTTTTCTTTCTTTTTCACGATTGATTTCTGTTAAATACTAAAAAGGTTGTAGATTTAGAATCAAAATAGAGTATTGTAAAAAGGGTTTGACCTAAAAACTTAGGTTAAGGGAAAAACTGTTGGACAGATTAGTAAGTAATTTTTGTTTTGTGGTACATGTAGAGAGAAAGATGTGGATGAAGTGTTGCAGTCACATACTGTTTACACGAATGTGTCAAAGGGTGTACTTGCAAAGTCTAAAGATTTGATTAGGGCTTTTGGAACTGATGATCAAACCAAAATCTGCCTGGAGGTGAGCACTTCTTCCCCTTTTTGAAAAACATATTTTTTACTTGAATCATTAGTCATACTGCACAAGATATCACCTGTTAGGAGGTAGCAAGTAGTGTGAGAAAGCATTTAAAGTTTTTCATAAGTATGGACAATTACTTTTGAACCTTTTTGGTTTCCTTCTCTTTATATAGCTCCTGCTTCATATTTTTTCTCCTATTGATATGTGTATGCCAATTTCAAGCATGACACTTGCTTAACATGGGTATGTTAAAAATTGATACTTTCTGGCATATGAATATCATGATTCTGGGAAGTAATGCCTGAGGAATTGTTTTACTTTATACTTTTTGATTGTTTGGGCAATATTTTAGAAATCTTCACTTCTTGTTTTAATCCAATTCTGCCTTTCTGAATGATCAAGATGAAAAAAGTATTTGTTTTTAATCCAGTTTTTCCTGTTCGAATTGATAAGCGAAGTAAGTAGTTATTCACTAAGCTAATCAGCGTGACACAGCCTTCAGACCTTGTGATGCATAGGATTCAAAAGAACCTCCTAAAAGCCTATGGTGTAGTGGTTTTAATCATGTTTAACACTTTAATAAGTTGATAACTAAAGCACTTGCCCATCAAAATTGTTTTAATTTACCAGCAAGGGAAGCAGCTTATTTAAGTGCCACTAAGTGGTATTCCATATTTTCCTCTACCCTCATCCCTTCTTCTACTCTTCTTTTTTTTAAGGAATAAATGAGAGTGATGTATTATGTAAAAGATATTTTCTGTATTTTAGATTTTGGACAAAGGAGAGCTGCAAGTTGCAGGGAAGGAGAGGGAATCACAGTTGTCAAGTCAGTTCAGGGATATTGCTACCATAGTTATGCAGAAGACAATCAATCCTGAAACTCAGCATCCATACACAATTAGCATGATTGAACGTCTGATGCACGAAATCCATTTTGCTGTTGATCCAAATAGCAGCTCAAAGAAACAGGTAACAACTAAACTTCTTGTGATGTTTTGACTGCCTTTTTAGTTCTTTATGTTTAGTATCCTGCAACTGATCAATTAACTTCTACAGGCATTGGAGGTCATTCGGGAGCTTCAAAAGCATTACCCCATAAAACGGGCCCCCATGAGGTTGAGCACACATGTTCCAGAACAGAGTAGCCCTTCTGTCCTGGACAAGCTTAAGGAGTGGAATGCCTCCATTGTGTCAAGAGAAGAATCTGGAAGTCAGCACTCTATAGTAAGTGACATCTACATTTGAAACCTCATGGCGCACTAGAGAAGTTCTTGTCTGATTTTTCTGGCACTTTTGCAGCTAGAGGTTTCCAAATCTTTTATTCTGGGATGTTTATCTTCAGCCAACTGCTCTCCCTACTTTCATATTAAAAAATTCCAACAAAAAAGGATCTTTTGTTCTGGGATGCTTACGTGTGTATCAGTTTTTCTTTCTCAGATTTTTTTTAAAAAGGTGAAAAGAAAAAGGAAAAAAACAAAACAAAAGAAACGTAACATGGGCTTAAAAAAGGAACCAACTGATACAATTAAAAAAAACAAAGAAAGAGAACAGGACACAAAGGAACCAAGTTTGATTCATAAAAATAATGATTCAAACCAGTCTCAGGCCCCAAAATACTCACACTGCCTAAAACACAATCACTAATTGATGCACAAACCACCTTCATCTAGAAAGCCCCCATTGGTAGGCTTTTGTCTCCCGTTTTTTCCGTTCCAACTAGGGACTCTCCCCTCTTTCCGATAAACTCTTGTATTAGCTTTGTCGATGGTGGGTCAGAGTTCAACTGAGTTTAGGAAAATTCGGAGATTGCGGGGCAAACCTCAGTGTCGGATCTAGGCAAATCTCATGTGGTGAGGCAACCCTCAGCGAGGATCTGAGTCCATTAGAGGGGGTGTATGTGACACCCTAGCTTAGGATAACAGTCCCACATTGGCAAAAAAAGGAGAGATGTTGGGTATATAAGTAAGTAGGCCTTACACTCTACTCACAGCTTTCTAGGCCCTGAGCGGAAAATATCACTAGCGGTCTAGGCCTTCATAGAAGATATTAAAGCCATTCCTGTGTCAAGCTTGTCGGCAAAAAATTAACTTGTAGTTCACCTGAAATCAAGCTATCATAGCAAGATTTTACTGTGGATTGACCTTTCCCTTTCCAAATCATCCTGTCCTGGTAGGCTGGCACTGGGACATATCTTGAAAGGTCTCCAAAAGCAGTAACAATTCAGCAAGTTTACTCATTTCCCAGTCATTCAAGTCATTACCTTTGGTAGGACACTATTTTGCTTCTTGCATCAAAGATGGTCTATGTATGTCAGGGAACAAATCTTTGAGAGAAGCATGGCCATCTTGTTTCATTAGTTCAGATCCTCAAATGTTTAGTGATGTGATCAAGTTCATATTATCAATACATTCAATTCCATTTCTATTGGGCAATAGAATGGAATTTCTCTCTCTATTCCGTATGGGTTGGTAACATGGTTTATTCACCGTACAATGTTAAGCGATTTAAGAACCGCTTCTGATGCAGTGTGATCTTTTTGGTCGACTCTCTTGAGTTTTGTGATTAGTTGCCTTAGTGGTACTAGGTAGACATAGATATTAGGTTCTATTCTTTCTTATAGATCAAAGAAGAATATTGAATGTCATAAAAAGAACATTTGTTTGGGAAAGCTAAAGCTTATTGGGCCTCATTGATGGCTTATAGCTTAGACATTGTTCACGCGGGTCTGTATAGTCTTTGTGGTACCAATTAGTTGCACTATCATCAATCTATTCAGAATCTTGGGTTTTGGAGTTTCATCTCTTGGTAAACGTATTGTTCCTTCTCCTGGTGTAGGACATTGATCCAATTTGACTTGAGACCAGTTTCATTACAGATGGCCTAGACAAGTGGGTATATGAGTTTAGAGTTGTGAATCTTTATCTGGCTATGTTTTGTTCTTTAGACTGTTATATCAGTTTCCATGACGAGTATAAATGGTTGAAAGGCAATGTTTGAGAATTGTTCATTTTGTCATGCAGAAAGATCCACGGCGTTGTTATTTATTTGGTAATGATGAAAACATTGCTAAAATTTGTTCGACTGCATTGCCTGTTAGCTTGACTAGTCTTGGTTGCAATGATTTGTTTCAAGTTTTAAGCATGATTCAAATGTTATTGAAGAGGTCATTTTATTTCCAAATTATTTATGGAACATGGATCTCTTTGATTCCTGGTTTCACCAAACTAATGAGCAACAAGAATGTTAATGCTTTGAGGGGGCCAAACTAATTTCTGCATCATATATATTGTTTTGAAACTAATATGAACTTTGATTTAAAAAATGTACTTCTCATGGCAATTCCCAAATAGTACTAGCAGAGATTCTGCTCTACAAGGCGATAGGATACGAGAATACCCTTTTCGGATAATAGGCAGAGATTCTGCTCTTCTCTAATTTATACATCATATATTTAGGTCAACTTTGCAGTTCAATAGCTTTTTTTTTTGAGTGGGCAGGCTTGATCCTCATGCGCTCTTTACTAGTTCAACTACATTTTCTTTTTCGTGGTGCTGAACTACCATTCTGATCATTGTATTGCAGATTTGTGAAATTGAGCCTAGTCTTTTCCGGGACTGTGATGCCTTAATAAGGAATCTACAGGGTAGACTGGAAATTCTTGCAGTCAATGTACATGTGGAGGGGGATACTTTCGTCGATCAGTTCGATGATCACGAGGATGATTCATCGAGTTTAAGGAAGGATTCTACAGGTTCAGTCCTTAAGCTGAGTGAGAAAATGCAAAAACAGACTATTTCTTCAGAAAGTGGGAATTCTAGGGAAGAAGAGAAACTGAGCAAACCTGCAAAAAGTGGGAGTTCCGAGGGCGAAGTAAAACTGAGCAGGTGCACTACTTGCAACGCTGTTGTGGGAGATTCAAAAGAATACAGAGAGCATTTTAAGAGTGACTGGCATAAGCATAACCTAAGGCGTAAAACTAGGCAACTCCCTCCACTTACAGCTGAAGAATGTATGGCCGACCTGGAGCTTGGAGACTCGAAGGCTGATCTAAAAGAATATTCATTTTGAGGTTGGAACAATTTTCCTTAGCTACAGACTTGTATTTTACATGATTAAAGACATACCTAGCAAGACTTTGAGGAAAACATAATATAGAGAAATGGTGATCAAGATATTTTGCTGACGAGTCTGCTTATTTTGCATTTTATTATATTGAATAATTGAATAAAAGGGAAAAACCCTATCTATATTTGATCTCGTCTCTGCTACTCTTATGTGCCCAAAGTGCTTATGTTGATGCCTCCCAGTAATTTTAAGTTTATGCATCTGGTGTCTACTGGAGTGAAAATATCCTAGTGATATATTGAATCTTGGAGAGAAGGCATAGGCGTCACTTTATGATCTCCAATCATAACAGCAGGGCACTTCTTCAAACGAGCCATTAGCCTCTCTTCTACGTTAGTGTGCTACATATAGCCTGCTACATTTAGGCTGCTGTGATGGACGAAGTACTAGAATGTTAAAACTGAGGCTTAATTCTTGAAGACCTGACTATGTTTTAAATCATGTTGATAGGAATGGTTCCTCAAGCAGAATTCTATCCTTCTGCTAAGAGGATTGCCTCCATTATGTAAAATGCCACTTGGTCATTGTTGTAACGTAATATGGTAGATAGTAATATTTTAGAAAGGTCTCGTTATCTTCATCAGTCGGAGCTGAAGTAAATTGTAAGCTGATATTCCATTACATATTTGAATCTACTGCTCTCCCTTAACCTCCTCTTTTCATTTTCCCAGCAATATAATCCCTTAATTTATGTTGCATTTTTGCCTTTTTTTCTGCAGTTTTTGATGCAACTATTACTGATGGTAAGGATTGATGCTGCACAAGTCATGCATGTTATGTTGTGCATTATTGGTGGCTGAGTTTCTTTTAAGAAGTCTGAGAGAGGTACTTTATTTGAGTAATAGGTGTTTTGTGGTGCTGGATATTTTTGTACATGAATTGGTATTTTTTTACCAGTTGTTGGATTGAACCATAGCTTGTACTAGGATTATTGTCAATACCATATGGTAAACGATATTTTAGCTTCCAAGATATTTTCCAACATCTGAAATGGCAATTTTAAGGTCATCCATGATTGAACTGAATGGAATATAGTAAACACAAATGTAAAGGCAGAATAACTGATCCATCATGAGGGTGGTATTATCTCAACTGATGCTCTTACTGGGAACATCTTACACCCTCTCCCCCAAAGCATGACCTTTTCCTCTGCGCTGGGGTGGAGCTAGAAATGAACCATTTCACCCGGAAATCACACTATATGTAAATGGTCATTTTAAAAATAAACTTTTTTATGTATTTTATAGAAGGTGTTGAACCCTTTTTGTGAAGATCCCATCTTGGCTATTGCCTCCATCCTTGGGTGGTGTGTGTGGTTGGGAGATATTGTTCTACTTCGACAGTGTGCATATGCGGAATACCATCAACTATTGTATTAAACAGAAGTTCACAGTTCACTTCAGTTTTATAGCAGAGCCTACAGAAGGCTTTAGATATCAAACAAAAAATGTCCATACGACGTCTATTCCTTATTACTTCTATGCCTCTTCTCGGCTTTTTGCCTCTTAAGCTAATGAACACACCCGGCAGCCTTTGCTTTGTAGTCTTGAGCTTCCAACAGCTAGCTCATATTCATTTCCTTGACATGTAGTCTTGATCTTCATTTCTCCAATCCAGATCTTTCCCATCTTGCTACAGCTTAAAAAGAATCTCTTCACTATCAGTCTTGGTCGATCTGTCATCTAGATACAGGCCAGCAATATCCACTGCCAGTAACAAGTTTGCAAACATTACCAATCATGTCCTTTCTTCTTGCTTTCAAGGAAAACAAGCAGAAGTTCTAGTGATTACCGTAAAATTGTCCGGTTGATGACAGATTCTCATCAAGATGAAGTGGTGGCTAATTCCTTCTCACCACTAAACCTGAACAAATGGATGATGTAGCAGCTGAACAGCTGTCAAACGGCGACTTGGATTCTTCTGCAGGCAAAGTTTCAAAAAACTCTTTGCATTATCTGAGAGGTTCCTGGGAATTTCAGGACTGTCTTTCCCATCTGCCTGTTTGAATAATGCAGCAGCCTGTCAGTCCCATGTAACAATATCAGTCTTCACATCTAAAAAGACTAGCAAAATCCAAAAATGAAGTTTTGATAAATTCTCAAGATTTTACAGAACAAGTATTCCTTTAGGTAATTTCCTCAAACCAAGGGATGTGTATCTTACTCCATCATATGGTGGTTTAGCTGTTGCCATCTCAACAACAGTACAACCTAGGCTCCAAATATCTACAGCAACACTGGAACCTCCTCCATCTTTTACTACCTGCTATAGTATTTCGAATATTAGACAAGAAAGGTTTTAGAAAAATAAGTTGATATTAACATCATTTAGTCAAGAATACCTCTGGAGCCATCCAATATGGACTTCCTTTGAAAGAATCCATCAAACAACACGAGTTTATCTGAAATTCAAATCGAAAAACCAAAATATATACATCTGTATATAAAAAGTTCCTATTTAGAGAATGGAAATCAAAACTTGGTAGGTGATCAATAACATACATGTTTAGCCATTCCAAAGTCTGCAAGCTTGATTTCACCCTTAGCATTTACTAGTATATTTGCTCCTTTGATATCCCTGCCAGTAACATAAGGCATCTGAGAAAATAGGGAATAGAAAGACCCTGAAAATAACTGTTGATAGTACCTATATATGAAGAATATATTGATCTTGATAGAACGAAAAACATTTCTGATAATATCGCTAGCTTTAGTTTCTACCTGTGTGCTATGTTTCTCTCATGCAAGAAGACTAAACCGGAGAGAATTTTTCGAGTGTAGCTGCTGATAATTTGTTCTTCAAAAGGACCATATTCTTGAAGTAGTTTGAGAATTGAACCTCCTGGAACATACTCTAAGTAGAGTGACAATTTATCTCCTCTCTGTAAACAAGATTGTTCGTAGTCACTTTTCCTTGTTCAAGTTTAGTTCATTATTGCAAGATGATAGAAACCATAATATTTGTTTTGAGAACAAACACAAAGGGGCCATACCAATTCACTTCCATAGTACTGCACAATGTTTGGATGTGAGAATTGACTGAGAAATGTGATCTCCTGTGTTTAACCAAGAAACCAACTTGTCAGTACTAATCGCGTTGAGAATGAATGAAGGAAACACGAAAGACCATGTAAAATTTCTAGATTTGAGTTGAAATATACAGACCTGGTTTAGCTGCTTGAGACGTTCTTTCGATGTTGTGTCATTAAAGATGATTCTTACTTCCTTTATAGCACACATTTGTCCATTATCACTGTTGCAGAAACAAATTTACAGCTTTTAGTGAGGTCTCAAATCTCCATTTTCCGTGTGATCTATAGATTACGAGTTCAAACTATGGAATCAACTACCTTGAATAACATAAAACATGAGAGCAAAGATGTAAAATAGAATGAGTGGAAGTCATGAGTCATGACATACCTATTAAATCCAGCATAGACATTTCCAAATGTCCCTTTTGCTAACAATTTCCCTTTCTTCCATTGCCCTGTTCTACCCTTAGTAGAAGAATTTGGCGGAAGAGGAAGAGGATGGCGTGGATGATTACATTCTTCTTGTTTCCCATTAGGAGAGTCCAATTTTTTATCCCATTCCACTGGATATGTTGTTGGGGAAGTGCAAGGAGAGGTAGATTTTGAACTCTCATTTGATGTTCTTGGCCAATCATTGCATTTGTTGCTGTTCAATGTTTAGCGACATACAAATTTTGTTAGTAATCTCTATTAGGTATGCACTTTAAGGATGAGGAGATTACAAGGTAGGGAATCGAGCCCTCACCAATAAGGTGAAAGTTCAGGTAGCCAACCAACTGAGCTACTAAGATTCCCCAGAGACAGTTCATAATTGTACAAACCTGAATGGACTAAATAGTGGACAAATCCCTTGTTCTTCATCATCATTGAACTGAGATGAGGTAGGGGATGATCCACTACTTGATCTTGTAGAGAAATTAGGTGAATCTAATGGCAAAGGCAAAGGAAAAACAGGATGAAGTTTCTTCTCTTTTGTGTATGTGTAGGAATAGTAACCATAATTAGTTGCAAAAGAGGTTGGTGAATTTTTTGGTATCAAGATTGATTCATCAAAACTTTTTGGCTTATTTACTCTATTCTTCTTGTAATTTCTTGGAGGAGCTTGTTCAAACCAAGAAGCCATTTACTAACTTTTTGTTGGGACAAGAGAGTAGTGTCGAGTATATTTCAAATTGTGACACTTTTAGTGGATTTTTTTGCTCAAGTTTTGAAATGTTTGGGTATATAATGTGTTATAAACCGTGTGTTTGTTTAATAGGAGGGACCCCCAGAAAATGATGGGGTTTGATTTAGATATATCCTAGATGAGTTTGCAGGTTGTATCAATAGTTGGAGACGGCTGCACCGAGATGAATTTAAGATTTGAATTTTATGAATTTTGAAGTCTAGTCAGGACCTCAAATGTTTAACCGAGTAATGGATTGACTTTTTACTTAGTTAGAGACTTCTTAGCATATACACATGGTTCGAGAAAAAAATATTGGGTTCGGCCTACCTGTGATCATGCCTAAGAACAAGAGTAGAACTAGGTAGGGCTGAGGGGTTTATCTGAGGGAAAATTATCTATTTTTATCTGCTTAAGTTTAATAACTACAATTATTGATATCTGGTGTCGAATAGAGGTAACAAGTATTCAATGAAATAATTGAGGTACGTTCAGGAGCACATCACTATTACAAAAATTGAAAAATCAATATTTGGGGCCGGCTGCATGCAATGTTAGTAAAGAATAGTTGAAGTTGAAGCCAATTGTGGATTAAAGGTATTGAGAAAGGAACATATATTTGCCCCACAAGTTTGGTTAGGATTGGAGGTGAATATATTTCTGCCATACTCCTTTAAATATTCACCACCAAAACAAACAAAATAACAATATATATATATATATACCTCACTCATTATTAAGTATTTTTTATTATTATTAATTGAGGGTGATTAGGTGAAAGATTAGTGGGTTGGAGCGCATTGTTAGTCCATGTTAGTAATTGTAGTATTATTTTTATAGTTTCGTGTCCTTCAATTTTTGTTACTATATGTTGTCGTATTATTTTGTTGTGGTATTGTTCTTTTGATTATTTGTTACGATTTAATGGCTCTTGTATTTTCATTACTATATGTTGCTTTTTTATTGAGCTGAGGGTCGATCGAATGTACCTCTAAATTAGTAGGAATAGAATCTGCGTATATTCTTTTCTTTCCTAACTCCATTTTGTGGCATTACATTGGATAATGTTGTTGTTGTAATTAGGTGAAAGAAATAGAGGTGGAAGCTTCATTTGAGTCTATTATATCTCATTAAATACATATCTTCCTTGGTATAAAATCTAGCATATCACATCTTATTAATAATGTTAATTAAGTATTATTTTCTCTTTACTCAACGACGCGGTTACATCATGGGCAATGAGAGTGAAAGGACTACTTCAAATAAGTTCAATTGAAGAAACATAATAATAATACTTGCGATGGAAGAATTCACTAGTTTAGAAGCTAATTGATTAGATACATATGTTAGTTTGCAGTATTACGAATCTTATCAAATTTTGGTGTTTTCAGATACGTTTAGATACATGTATCTCGTGATACATGAAGTTAAAATTAGGAGTAATTTGTTCTAAATACAATGTATGTACGATACATAGACAAATATCGCTCACTAGTCTCTTGTCTCGCTCTCCACTCTCCAATGTATCTGACTATTTGATATCTAGATACATGCGAGCACACCTAATATATACATATACATGTAAATATCGCTCGCTAGTCTCTTGTCTCGCTCGCCACTCTCCTATGTATCTGACTATTTGGTATCTAGATACATGCGAGTCACACCTAATATAACATATACATGTATTTAGTGTGATTCACATGTATCTGAGGCACATGGACAAATCTCACTCGCCTCCCTTCTATTCTAGCTCGTCTCTCTCCCTATTTCAATGCATCTGATAGCAAAAAACAAATATCTAAGAGTATTTGACTTGAATTTTGGTATGAAATTATTAATTAGTAATATAAAATGTAATTATTTCAAACTATGATGAAAATTAGTAAATATGATAGAAATAATTTGTGTATTTAGATAATTTTGTCTAATTTTTTTTGTGACTATATCTTCACTCGTGAAATTATAATTATATATATATTGGTATCATTGTTGTCAATAAATTTTATTTTTATCATAAACTGTCACAAATCATCGTAATATTCTGGAACATTATAGAAATTTTATTAATTCTTGATTTTTTTTGTTTCATTGACTTATTTTTCCTGACTATTATCTTATGCATAAATTGAAAATTATTGCCCAACTAAAAAGATGATGACAACATGAAGATTCTTTTACTTTGGAAGTTCAAACCAGACAAAAAATAACTTTTTATGTATTATTTAAAGAATTAAAGGAATAAATCAGCATTAGTCCAAATCGATACCCTTGACATTTCCTTGTTAGATAAGAAAATGAGAGAATTACCATAGTTATGTCAATTCAATTAAATCAAGCTCAGAAATAGGAAAATTAAAAATAGTTTTTCTTCTTTGTAACTTGTAAAGTTGTAAGTATATTTTTGGTACATAGTAAAATTAATTCATATGTAAAAAAAAAAGTTCTATGTCCTCTTACAACTCTGTTTGGATGACAATTACGTATTATTTCATAATGTATACTATTATATTGTATTGTACTGCATTATTGTAAATAAATACAACATTTGGATAGATGCATCATTTTTTATCGTTTCATAATGCGACACAACAACAATTTGAAGGATAAACTTATAAGAAAAGTATAGAACGAGCTAGAGCAATTGTAAAAAGGCAAGATACAAAAAATTAAAAAAATATTATAAAAAATTATATAAAGATATAATGAGGGGAAAAAAGGTAACGATGCGATCAATCCAAAGCGTTCTTTACAAAATGGAACTTTTCGTTGTTATGATGTCGGCAGATTGCGCGTCCGATCATCGAACGACTCATGTACACTCTTTTCTTTTATCCCACTGATGATTCATTCAGAAGATTTGCAACTAAAAAGTATGCCCTTTACGGTGTTCATTATTAAAGGAATATAGTTTCTAAAAATGCAAAATCACAACTATTTTCTTTCTCTTCCACTGTCTTTCCACGGACAACATAAAGCACCAACATCGTCTGAGATTATGGTGGGCTAGCCCTTCCCTTGGCTTGGTTGGTTATATAAGATAATCTCGAGGAAAAGCAAGTTAAACCTTACTTAAGGCAAAAGATTTCTTGGATGGTTCATTTCAGTCTGAAGTCAGTCAAGTCATGAAATTGACAAAGTTCCCCCTAAACCAACCCTAGCCAATAGCTAAAGAAAGTGAAAGAAGCAGATTTTTTTTTTACTTTATTTAAAACTTCTTGAACTAGAAAGAGAAGCGATCCTTTAAGGAACTCTTCAAGCTTTAGCAGATGGAACAAAATTACTTTACGATATAATAGAATATAAATAATAATCAAAATAAACAATTTAAACTAACAAATATGATATGATACAATATGATACGATAGGTAACAACCATCCAAACAAGTTGTTAAGCAATGGATATTAAATAATTAGGAAAAATACTAGATCCTTGAGAGTTGAGACTCTTCTGCCGCCATAAAAAATTCCAAAAAAGATGAGTCATGTAATTATTTTAAAATAATTTTCCTTTTTTTGTTTATTTATTTTGTCTTTTTCTTTCCGACTTTCTCAATCTTTAAAAAATTTAAAATCTCAATAATAGCTTGAGGTCAGAAAAAAATAAATAGAGAGGACTAATCATTATTATTTAAAGTTCGAATTACGGAATAAAGAATATTTTCAATTGGGAATCGAAAATGAGTATTCACCAAACTTTATGTCCCTTTGATATTTGTTTGTTCGAAGCTATAAAAGAATTACGACTAATTGATTTTAAAAAAGTTAAGACGGCCAATATGCAACAACCAATAATATACTTGATTTGTTTCATTTTAAACGATACATTTTAAATTTTGTGATTCAAATAATTTTTTTTATCGTAACTTTTTTATTTTTTTTAAATATCTTGAATTATCAATTATAGTGATTTATAATACATTGTACGTAGTTTTATTTTAAATATATAAATTTTATCACAAAAAATTAAAAATGTCATATTTAAAATTTTATTATCTGACTCTCGAAATTTAATCTGTATCATATATTAAAACAGTGGAAGTAATAGAATAAAAGGAGTTAATTAAGCCGAAATAAAAAAGTTATTCTCTTCATTTGTGTTATATATATAATCAAATGCCCGCCTTTAGAAAAGTTTTCAAGATATATAATTTTAAAAAGGCGGCATAGCATTTCGATTAATAAATAGTTTTTTATTTCTGAAAAACCAAATAAAAATAATTTTTCAAAAACCTAAAGCAACCACAAGGTATGATGAGAGAAAACTAACACCACATATATTTTCTTATTAACTAACCAAGCCAATTTTCTCTAAAATTATAATTTTTAAAATTCTTCATAATGTATTCTCACTGTGCATGAAAGGGGCTAAGATTAGATCTGATATACGTGTGTGAATATATAAAAAATAAAGATTTAAAATTATTCGTTAGATCGAAATATGTTTATTACAAAGTGAGAGAGACTGAAGTTTTTTTTCCATACATGTGATGTGATTATAGTATTCAATATTCATATTGTGCCTGCCATACATTTTATATTGCTCAGAAAGTGGTGATCTGATATAGATTGAATACTACTTTATTATTAGAGAAAGACTTTCGAAACTTATACATATCTTTCTATTAATGACCTAAAAAAGCCATCTCCAAATTTTGAGTAATTTCAAATTTTTTTTATTAAATTAGTTTCAATTGGATCCTTTTAAAAAGATATTTAAAATGAAAATTATTTGATAAGATAAGATAGATGTATCTACTAGCTCATATAAGTTGTTCAATAGTCACAATCATGGGAGAAGTGTTTGCAACACACATGTATATATAGTTGATTATAAATTAAATGTATATGTCCCCACACTCTTACAATTTGAAGTGTTTCTCATAATTGATTCGAAATTTCCAATGGTGTGTTTTTGATGTATTGAAATTAATTGTGATTTTGATTGGAGTTCCACAATCGTAATATTATCAGTATAATTCTATAGATTAGGTTTGAATAAAATAGTGCGTACTTATTAGCCTTACCCCTACTTTGATTGATGTTCATCAACAAAAAATTAAATGCTAAGTATCATGATCTTTATTTGGAAAAATGCCTTTATAGCTATTTTGAGGATTTTTTTTTATCAAAGTAAGTCATTATTAAAATTAAATTATTAAAGAGATAATTATAATTCAATATCTTTGATTGATTTAATTTGCAAAGTAACCCGTAAATATATAAATTTTGTATATTTATGTATGAATATACATATAATATATCAGTGTATAGAGATTTTGTATATTTTTTCTGCGCCTATAATTAATTTTAATCGAAAGACCAAAATGAAATAACACCAAATTTTTTTTTGCACAAAATCCATTTAATGATATCTTTGAGTACAACAATAGTACATAATTAGTACTATCGCAATATATGAGGGAAAATTCATTAAAATCTGGTTGCATGCATGGTATGTTTGTTATATATATTTTATTACTTTACTTTTCTCAAACAATTAGGTAGGTAGATCTAAAAACGAAGAAAAATATAAAATAAAGAAATGGTGGGGCAAAGACATAAATAATGGATAGCTAGAGTTTCTTCATCTAATTTGATAATCACACATAAATAATTAAATAATTATTAATTGGTGATACATTGAAAATTATAATTAATTTTTTATTCTATGTGAAAAATCAATGATAGTCTAAGTAATTTTTTTTAAAAACGGTTATAGACGTGAAATCTTAATCAAATTTAATATCAGAAATTCAGAAAATGAAGTGTTATTATATATAAGACAAAGTATATAATGTGTATTTGAGTTCGATGATAATTTAGTCTAAAAAATAAATTTGTGAAGTATATAAGTTACAATATGTGAAGTCGTTTGTGTAACTCTGTCTTTCATTCAAATACACATTTATTTATTTTTCTAAATCCTTATATTAGTTTTCTTTAAATGAACACTTAACATATTATCACTTTATGTTTATATTTCTACAAATTATAACTGTGGATTTACGTGCAATGCATATATATATATATCAGAAGATCCTTTTTTGTTTTTTCCTTTCCTAGCCATATCTGTTATCCTCTATGAGACTCCAATTAATTCAAATTAGTGTAGCATAAGACTCATAATAGGTGTAAGATGACGCTCCCTATCAGAATTTTTTGTTACATTTCAGGGCTTAAACTTGAAACTTAGCTCTGATTAAGGGTGAAGAAATCCAATCCAACAATTGTTGTTCATCTTGTATTCCTAAGATACTTAGAACAAAACTTTGAAGAACTTGGTAAGACACAACAAAGTTTAAGAACATTTTCACAACTAGAAAATTAAAACTAGTAGAGAAACTAGAATCAGAAACAGATTAGAAAAAAATATACGAATTTTTTTTTTCTTAAAGAAGAATTGTTGTCAATCCGTGTTTAAAGAATCTTACTGATTCCAACAAACTTTGCAGAAACACGAAGTTACCAAAGTTTAATGAACCAGTGAAGAACAGAAGAACATAAATATCTGTAACACATACCAGAATCTGGAAAAACAAAAAGAAGATCAAGCCCACTGAATGCACAGTGTCCCCTTAAGGAAATTATTCCCCTCTAGTATCCGAGGTTTGATTTGGAATATGTCCTCCCAGGATAGAATGATCTCAATC
>JAJOOS010032045.1:0-24877 GCA_029582725.1 Solanum chiquidenum
AAGGCTTGATAATTTTATTCAATGTTATGAGATGTCTGTGGAGGAAGATAATTTTATGTTTATTTTAATTATTTTAATCAACTTACATTTGTGTTTTATATTTGACATTTTGTAAATAAAAAAAAGAGGAGGAGGGGTTTGGGGGGAGGGGAGTGGGTTTCTTTATCAATTGGTTCTCGGTGACATAGAGTGGGAGGAGGAAAATTAATTTTTTGACGAGGTAGATCTTTGATTTTTATCAATTTATAGATCATTTTGAAAATAATAATTAAGTTTGCTAGGGTTGCGGCGGCACAAGATTATGCTAACGGAAGGGGAGTGCAAAATCAAAAGAAGGGCTAGATAAGACCGATCTGGCTATCATTATTATTGACCTTCAAATAATTGTTTTTTTATCGAATGTTGATAAATAAAAAAAAGAGATTTGATTATAATAAAATAAAAATATTTCCCTTCCATTTTTTATTTATTTAAAAATTGCTTTCTTCGAGGAGTTTTTTTTTCTTTTGTAATTCTACAAAAAGAAATTGTATCTTGTCATTCTTATACTAATATTTTTATATACACATCTTTGAATTTTAAAAATATTTTAATTCGCTAATTTTCTTCTTAATTTTAAAGGGAATAAAAATTGAATCTAGTTTAGTGGCTACTTACCAAATATCTTTCTTTCTTTTTTTTGTCTCCACCTTAATGATTATTTAATTACTTCCTTTATTTTAACTTGTGAAGACAATAGACAATTTTGCAGAATATTCTAAAAGAATAAAGTCACTCTATTATTATCGTACTCGTAAATTATTTTAAAACAATGATACTATAGAATTATTTCACTTGCAAAATAGATACTCCAGATAACTAAAGATTTTAGTGTAGTTTAGTCTATTTTATGGCTTTTCCCCTTCTTCTTTTTTTGATTTCTCATTTACTGTGTTAGTATTCAGTAGTTGTTCCTTATCTTATATGTGTTAAATAAAAAATAAAATAAAATAATATGTTAAATCATTCCTACTTTCAATTTTTCGCTAATTAATTAGAATTTATTTTTTTAATAATATATTCTTATATGATCTTCTCTATTCTATAATTCAATTATTTATCCTAAATAAATTTGTATAAAACTTTATTGTGTGATCATGTCTAATATTTGCTCACATTAATTATAATACAAGTTGATCAATATGTGCAATTGCATAAACTAAATTGTTGCAATACAAGCTAAAATTTTATAAATGAAGATGCTTATGAGAAATTAATAACCTTCATGATAATTTTGTGTACAATTTTGTTCACTAACTTTCAAAGTGAATTGATACAGTTATAACGGTTGATAAGACTTCAACAACAATGTCAATGCTCTCCAAAGAAAAGCATAAAATTGATGTGATGATCCTCAATGTCCATTTATCAAATTCATCTTTTGTTGACCTCTTGGCTCAAGCTGAGGCTTTAAATATAATTTCACTCGGTAAGTTTTTATCCTATTCTTCTACTTATGACATCTACTATAAGTAAAGTCAGTTATTTTAATTAATACACTGCAAAAGAATTAACTATAAATTTCGCTGTTAATTTATTGTTTTGTAGTTTGTAGCTAAATAAATTTCTAAAAATACATGATTAAATAGGATTAGCAATGAATTTTATGGTTAAGCCGCATAATTAAGTAATTCTTATTTTTTTAGTATATGACAACAATTGTCTTGTAATATTAGTGTTAATTAGGGATGACATTGAGAAAAAGCGGATGCGGGCGGGTTTAAGGCTATGTCGGATGGGGCGATTTTAAAGTTGTGCGGGGCGAAGAGGGATACAGGGCTAGTTGAAATGGATTTTAAAAAAATTAATGTGGGGTGGGGTGGATTTCGTGTCTATGCAATTTTATGAAGGTCAAACTTAATTTTAATTTTTTACATATAGAGCATTATTTATTAAGATAGTTTCTTTAAAGTTACTAAAACATTCAACAAAGTAAATAAATATGGTTCAACTGATGGTTTCTTACCTGCTTCCTTATTGATTTCTATAAAATAAAATTTTAAGTCATTATCTATTAAAATAATACAACTTAATGAGAAAATAAATTATATTTATGAATTTTATTTTTAGTATTAAACTTAATTTTAAAAAATTATGTGGGTCGGGGCGGAGCGGGTTAAAATTTTGTGCGTTTAGCTTAACCTGCCCAGCTTCATTTCGATCTCTAGTGTTAATAAAATTTAGTAAATTAGTATTAAATTAACTATACATATAATGCATATTGTGAAATTTAATTTAATTCTAATTGATAGTTTCTTGAAATAATTATGCAGTTGTATGTGATGAATTCAATGAACTCGTTGCAAAAAAGACTTTGAATGATGGAGCTTATCTTTACCTTAAAAAGCCATTTGACAAGGAAATTGTGAGTTACTTGTGGCAATTTGTACTGGGTGAAAAAGTACGAAAAGAGAAAGCGAGAGAAGGATCAGGAAAACATAAAGATCAGATGAAGGTTAAAATGATTAGTAATAACAATATTGTTGGAGAAAATAAAGAATTTGAAGAGAAAAATATGTCTTATAGTAAGGCACAAAATAATAATATTCATGAGGCAAGAAAGGATGTTGCATTAAGTGGAAAATACACGTTACAGAGGAAGAGAGGTACAAAAGGCATGAAACATAATAGCGAAAGAGAAAGGCAAAACAATGTTATTGATAAGGTTGTTAGGCGAAAGGACTACAGAGAATGGACTGAGGATCTTCATGCAACATTTATGCAAGCTGTATGCCAACTTGGGGAAGGACGTAAGTTTACTTCACTAATAATAATTTTTTTTGAGAATTCAATTATATGGAATGATATGAACAATCAGAGTTCATACGTACTTATTTAAAATTAAAGCATAGTGATTTTGATTTTCTTATTTAGATATATTGCGGATTGATGTGAGAATATTATAGTTATTAAATTAAACTTACATTCTTACGGATTATGTAGGATGTTACCCTAAGGAGATCCTGCAAGTAATGAGTTTGCCTGGTCTTACTAGGATGCAAGTTGCGAGCCACTTGCAGGTATATTTTTTTCAAAAAAACTAAGTGGTAAATTATGTATCATTTGTGGGTGTGAAGTATGGAGAAAGTTATTTGGTAAATATAAAAAATAAAAATAAAATCATTATTTTTTCGTCTTTGATTGCTAGAAAATGTTTTTCGTGGACAAAAATTTTCATCAAAGAGTTTTGTGATTACTTTTGTTACAACTATCTTAATCAAAGCAGGAGAAAATCTAATTATATTTCGCTTTTGTCAGTAAATTATTAGACATTGTTATGAATCTTTAGTACTTGAAATTCTTATCAAGTCACTCACTCATTAAAAAGAATTAGCGATAGACTTTTATTACATGCTTATTGATAGAAGTTAATTATTTATTGTTAAATTCTATTATTTTTATAGTTCAATGGGATAATATTACTATCAATTTTTAATTCATATTATTTCAAAAGATTTTTATTTTTTCTTTATTAATGACTTCGGACATTTCAAATACATCTAAATAACAATGAATTGGATGATAAATATATCCATAACTTACTCTTTTTTTATTGTTTTCTTATAACCTCTCAGAAATGTCGTCGCAACAATTGGAGATCTCCAAAAGAGAGAAAATATATTCGTCACCTATCAATCCAGCGACCCATGGTCATTTCTCATGAAACAAGAAGTAGCTTTCGAAAATTTGGGGTAATGCCTTATCCTCAAGCAAATGTACCAAATCAACAACGGAACCTAAATCAAATTCAAAGAGGCCCAGAGTTTCCATTTCCTACTCATAATACCAACAATATTTTTACTCAAGGAGAGAGCTCAATTCAACGACAACTCTACCGCCCACAATTTCAGGTTCAACCCCATAACCTCAGCATTGACAATTCATTTAATAATTCATTTTTGTCTCCCCAAACTAATGTTAGTGGTGGGATACAACAACATGGACCATTATTTGAAATGTTGGGTTTACAAAGACTACAAAACTCAATTACTGGGAACACTAATTTTAGGTCTGATATGCTACTTAACAATGGAGATAATCATAGTGAAAAAAATTACAGCTTTAATCTCAATGTGGCCCAGGGAGCAACATATTCAGGTAGCAGAATAGTGTCAGGTACATACTTTGGAAATGCAATTATTAATAACTACAACTTAAATGTCACTGCGGACAATGTGACAACTTATTCAAGTAGTGCAATGATGTCTGATACTTATGTTGGAAATGTTACTATTAATGGTCTGAGAGGAACAAATGCGAATGCAAGTTCTCAACAATATGTGGGTGAACCAATCATGTATGGTCCAAGAAATATTGATGTGGCATCATATGAGAATTATGTTGAAGAGAGTAATTCAAATGAGAAGGAAAATTGTGATGCACATTTAAATTTCAATAACATGGATAATCTCTTCAAGAATCTTGGACCTTCAAGTGCTAACCTACCTAATGAACAAGGCAGTGAGTTTGATCAAGTTTACTTTGATGATCAGGTTAGTGCTTCTATCTAATCTGGTATTACATATATTATGTGTTTGATTATTGATTCTAGCTAAAATTAGTATAAATTTGTGATGCATATTTAAATTTTAATAACATGGATAAGATTTTCCAGATTCTTGGACTTCTAAGTGCTAACCTACCTAGTGAACTAGGCAGTGAATTTGATCAAGTTTACTCTGATAATCAGGTTAGTGCTTCTATCAAATTTGATATTACATATATTTTGTGTTTGATTATTGATTTTAGCTAAAATTAGTATAGATTTGTGATGCATATTTAAATTTCAATAACATGGATAATCTCATTCAGAATCTTGAACCTCCAAGTGCTAACCTACCTAATGAACAAGACAGTGAGTTCGATCAAGTTTACTATGATGATCAGGTTAGTGCTTCTATCTAATTTGGTATTATATATAGTATGTGTTTTATTATTGATTCTAGCTAAAATTAGTATAAATTTTGTGATGCATATTTAAATTTCAATAACATGGACTATCTCTTTCAGAATCTTGGACCTTCAAGTGCTAACCTACCTAATGAACAAGGCAGTGAGTTTGATCAAGTTTACTCTGATGATTAGGTTAATGCTTCTATCTAATTTGGTGTTACATATATTTTGTGTTTGATTATTGGTTCTAGCTAAATTACTAAGAATTTCAAATCATTTTTGTATTATAAATCCATATCAGACACGGGATAAAAAAATTGCTCATATTTAGTTGGAATCATTATCTTAATATCTTGTTTCGAATGATTGATAAAAAAAATGAATTCATGGTGATATTCTGTTAAAACTTAATAATAACTTATTTTTTAAGAAAATATTTTTCGTCACACCCATAATCTCCTCTAAAGTTTACCTTAAACCTACATATGCAGGTGACAAGAGCATCGAGCGCCCAGTTCTCAAGAATAGAAATCAATATGATGATCCAATGCTATTGAGACTATCGGTGATAGCTCTCATTGGGCTCTTTGCAGTGGAAAAGTTGTTTTCTCAAATGGAAATTGCATGTTTCATGTTTTTGAAGATTTTTTATTTGATATGACTTGGGCTGTTGATTTATTTTTGTTTTTTTTCATTTGGAACTAATGATTGGTATTAGATTATAGGCTTTTGTTCAGTTCTTGACTTGGGATTATTGTACGTTTTGTTTGGTATCAAACTCATTTACCCTGTCATTACATAACCTTTTGTTTGACTGGGGATATATTATATACGGGATCGATTATTTTGAGATAGATTATAGTGCATCTTAATTTAGCAGAATATTTTGTGTATCCTTAACATTTATGTGATACACTTATTATTGTGCTCATCTTGGCTTTCAGGTAAGCTCTTTTAGGATTTTTTTCCATATTTTTGTTGTTCATTTTATCCTGGTCATGGCAATGAGTTTGGTCAAAATTATTTTAATTATCCAGTTTATGCTTCTATATAACTTTGCAATAGCAACGCTAGCTACTCTTTATTTATTCGATATGTGTGTTTGATATGATGGAAGTTATTTTTCAAAAAAAATATTTTTTGGAAACTTATCTTATGCCTTGCACGTCGACATATATTGGTTAGATTTGATAAGTATGATGATTATGTATTAGATGTTGCTAAATATGTTAATTATCCACTCTACAATAGTATACAACGCCAATTTGAGTGTTTCCATGGACCATTGGCTTCAACCCCAAAAAAGACACGTCAAAAGCTTCTTCTTTTTTATATCTCTTTCGAGTTATTCGCTAAATCATTATTATTGTTCATAGCTTTTGCAGTAAGTAAACCAATTATGATTAAACAAAATATAATTTATTTCTCTTCTTCCTCTGAACCCTTTATTCTTCATCTTGACAACTGAAGTATCAATTGTTAGAAAAATTAGGAAATATAGTTGAAGAAGAAGATGACTTTGAGGTGTGAATAATTATTTTCCTTAAAGAGATATGACTCGTATATATATTGAGGAAAATACAAGTCATTTCTTTCATGATACAACAAAACCCTTGTATATACCTGCAGATTTTTCTTAGGCTACTTCTGGAGAGTCCTTATATTTATAAGACTTAAGAGATGATTTTTCATAACAGTCATATTCTTTCATGAACAAATGACTTTTCATAATAGTCATTTTCTTTCATGAACAGATAACTTTTTATAATAGACATGTTCTTTCATGAACAAATATGTTTGTTCCATTTAAAACATTTTTATATTACAAAATATCCTACATCAACATGGTCTTAGGGCAATTGAGCTTCCGGTTGTTGCTCAAACAACTGGTCTTCCAATGAATAGGGGTGGGGATGGTATGTATATATCGAAATATCATATCATACCAAAAATTTTAATACTGTAGTTTTGATATTATGATATTTGGTGTGGTATATGGTATATATTTTAATTTTTTTTATTCGTTACTATATTTGGTATTTAGATATAACATATCAAAATATCGAATACCATACCGAAGTATATAGTTACATAAATAACATACACATTATTAAAATACTAACAAATATGCAACCTAGTATTAGTATAAACTAAATGTTTAGAAGCTAAAACTTTGACTAGTCTATTTTGATAGAAATGTATTTGAATTGTAATTGATTAACAAAAGGAGTTGTTTGTATTTTATTTTGCATATGTATTGCTATATGTGTAATGTGTTAGTATGATACAATAAAGACCTTTTTGTAATTGTCGAAGTCATAATACTCTATTATACGAGTATATATTAGTCGAAGTTGAACAAATTATGCTTACCGATTATCATATTGTGAAATACCGAAATCGAACTTCAGTATACCGAACCATACCGAATTATATTGGTATGGTAATGGTATAATATTTTAAAAATCGAATATCAAAATTACGATATCGAAATTTTCAAATACTGTACCGTACCATACCGTACCCACCCCTAACCGAGAGTATAATTTTATTGGGTTATCAATTTAACCATTAACTAGAACCTTAAAACCAAAAATCAATAGCTCCAAAAAAGTTTATAAAATCGATTTTCGGTTAAACACATAACCCTATATCGATAAGTTAATAACATTTTTTTCAACTCTATTTATCAATTGAACCGTTTTTTGCACACCCCTAATTTCAGATGAATTCAATTACGAAAATATTAAGTTTAAATGAACTCAATATCGATACATTAGATATCATTAATCACAGGTAGAGATGGTAAAAACCAAATTAATTTCTTCCCAGGAAATGGAGTGTTGTATTATTTTTGTACATCTGGTACTAATGGTACATGGCAGCTATAACACAGATTAAGTTAACACAAACAACTTTTATTAGCCTGCCTACCTTTCTTCTAATTTTATCAGAGAATAGTACAATTTTCCTTCTATAATCAAGTGAACCATGCTGTGTTGAACTGGAAATGAGCCCCAAAATTTTCTCTACCCGAGAACCGAGGGCATAAGCGATTGCTAGAACAATGAGTAGGCCATTCACAAGTTCCTCTCGATGAACTCCCAAATTCTCTCCTCCATGTATATACGGTCTCTCAGTCTCCGGGGCATGTGACGTTCATCTGGGAATATTAACAACTCATAGGCCTTTCTGGCTTCCACGAGTGCATTAATAAGCCTAGCAGTGTGCCTAAAATGCACATTTTCATCAATCATGCCATGCACGAGTAAAAGCTTCCCTTTGATCTTGTCAACGTGGTGCATTACGGAGCCCTCTTGATAGACTGATGGATTTTCAGATGGTAGACCCATATACTTTTCTGTGTAAAATGTATCATATCCGTCCCATGATGTGACAGGAGCACCAGAAACAGCACATTTGAATACCTCAGGGTACCTTGCCAACGTCATAGCTGAGAGATACCCACCGTAGCTCCATCCATATAATCCAATGTGGCCCTGTTTTGCAAGCCCTTGTTTCTGGAGCCACTCGGCTCCTGTCAGTTGATCATCAGCGTCAACGAGGCCAAAGTTATGTTTGAGTGCACCCTCAAACATGAGTCCTCGTCGAGCAGTGCCTCTATTGTCCATCTGTAAAAAGTTGAGCAGTTAAGTTCGGAATGTCTTTTCTTTACCTTATATATTCTGTATTGTCTATAATATTCCTAAATGAATCCCTAAAAACAAATACAAACAATCTCCTTTGAAAAACTACAGGAAACTCAATTTAGAATATACACAACAGACCAGGGACAATGGTCTCCACATAAAAGTCATGTGTGGAATCCAATTTTTGGGCCCTAAATACGGTTGAAGGACGAGATCAGCAATTTTAGGATAGAGAACAAGAGATGTTTATAACAACAATCAGAAGTCAACCTATTGAACAAAACTGGTATGGCCAGGTACAACTGAATGAATTTAGATAAAATGCATATGGACAGAAAAGAGAAGAGGAGCTAACCTTCCAAACTAAGATGCCTTTGCTTCTTAGATACTGCGCTCTCATGTCAACTGTGTTTGTCCACGAGTCACACACAAGCTGTACACTGGGACCACCATACACTTCAATCATAGTTCTGTATGGAGGAGGTCCAAACTTCATTGGATCTGGTTTGTATAATGCCCCATACAGAGCAGTTCCATCCTTGGCCTGTATCTGAATTATTTCTGGTGATTCAAGGTGGAGTTTTCTGGATTGTGGAACACTGACGGGTTGATCAAATAAATGCATAATCAAGCTTCCGTCATGCAGGGAGCAGAGTGAAATTCTGGGAGGTGAGACCAAGGAATCATGGATATCTATGAATCTTTGCATTTGATGATCAAGCACAACGACATGTTTTCCATGTCCATTAGTCAATCTCAAAGGGGACTGCAATGGACTGTTAGCATCGGGGAACAATTTAGCACAGTAAAGGTGAGATTCCATAGGCCCGTCCAAAGTTCCTGTAAAATATACAAGGCCAGTAACTTCATTTACACCCGCAATTTGTTCAACCAACCAATCACCTTGAGTTATCGGTCCCAAACAGACTCCATTTGTGTCATGAAGATACAAATGTTTGAACCCTGTTTTCTCGCTGGCCCAAATAAATGCACCATTAGTTCTGTTGAGTCCTTTGTCCAAAGGTATAAAACAATCGTGAAGATTGACCCATGTATCATGTTCTTCAACCAATATTACACTCCTTTTCCCTGTCTTGATATCAAACTTAATGATTTTCAGTTTGGATTGTGATCGATTCAAGACTTGTGCAGTCAGAATATTTCCATGCATCCAGTTCACTCTGGCCAAATATTCCTCGTCCTCATTTGCTTTGTCCTTTACACCACAAAGAAGATCCATCCATGTTATTTGACCTCCATTAGCTGAAACCACTCCCAGGCGAACTTTGACATTTGGCCCTCCAGCAAAAGGGTAAGCATGGTCTTCCTGTGCCTCAGGACCAACAGAACTTTTACCTTGATGCATAATTCTGAATAAAGGTATGCCAGACGAATCAACCTGTGTGAATGCTATATATTTGCTGTCCAGTGACCACCAGTACCCATTTTTCCGTTCCATCTCCTCCTACAATCAGCAAAAATGAAATGTTTTCTGGCTAAGACCAAGAAGGTGAAAATTGAAGCATCTTGCAGTAAGCAAGCAACCCCATCATTAATACTAGAGCTCTAACAGATACATTTGCTATTTGCAAGTCAAAATTTCATAACAGCTACTGAAAGTGCTGGAGAGTAAATCAGTCAGAATTATCACAAAAAAATAGTTGAAAGATTTAGAGAAAATACATAAGCTGCACCTCAAACTTGTCCGGAGAGCTTAGTTACAGCTTTAACTTTACGGGCATTTCTTTACCCCTTATTCTAACCTGTAGTGCAATTAATACTTCCTTAACATGTGACAGAGTGTTGTTAGCTTTCTGTAAGCGTGTGAAAAGAAAAAATTAACACCAAAATGATCCAAACTATTCATATATCATCTTCTAATTGGATGACATTAGTTATGCATAATTATATTTTTCATTTTAGGTATTCTTTTCCATTTCTCTTTCTTTCTCATTTTTCTCTTTCTTGCTTTCTCCTTATTTTCCCGACGGTGTCTCCCCATTTCCCCACAC
Source organism: Solanum chiquidenum (assembly GCA_029582725.1). Lineage (NCBI taxonomy): Eukaryota > Viridiplantae > Streptophyta > Magnoliopsida > Solanales > Solanaceae > Solanum > Solanum chiquidenum. The sequence goes on from JAJOOS010032045.1 coordinate 10,595, forward strand.
CTCCATGCTATTCTCTTCATCTTCTTTGTAAATAAAATTAGTTCATGGGTTAATATTTACACATAATATAATGATCAAATTTATTTCTAAGATAAATCAGATGTGGGTTTGATTGGCCGGACAACATATTTGACAACGTCATTTTTTTATGATGAAATTGACGATGTGTATGTTTTCTTTCTAACACACGAACTAAAATGCTTTTATCAGATCCCTTGTAAATCAAAATCTAAAATTCAAAAGTTGAGATTGTAGCCATCTCATCTTCACCGGAAAATTAAATTCCGGAGACCTTGCTTTCCTCCATCTATCTCATCTCTACATTACCCCGTTGAAACACCCTTTGAATCATGGGTGAGGTGTGTGTGTGTGTTGGGAATTCGATAAACAAAAATAATCTACCATAAATATGTAGGTGCTGCCATAAAAACTAAAAAAAAAAAAAAGGAACAAAAATAAAAATTGATAAGTTATACACATGTCAGGTGTGTGTATAACACTCATGTACATAAATCTGGGATTGTGTTTGGAAGGAGGTATTAATTTTACTTTAGATTAGAATAGGGGTAAATATATTTCCCATAAAGTTAAAGTGCATAGCTAAGTTCTCTAAACAAGTTAGAGGTGCAACTTATGTATTTTCTCAAAGATCTTGTTTTAGCTACGTCATACTTCTATGTCAAGATGTCAACCATACCTGAACTTTGGAACAAAACTTCCAAATTTTAACAAATAAGTTCAAAAACCCTAGATTCGAACTAAAGGAAATAAGGATATCAACCATTAAAAATACTTTCTCCAATCACTTGACTATGTTTATGTTCATTTCCTTGCGCAGAGAAAAAACTTTTTGAACAAGCTTTATGGAGAAAAAACTTTTTGAACAGGCAAATGATGAAATGTCAATATCAACCTCAAACAGGCAAATTTTCCCTAAACTAGTAACAATAAAATATTGATACCGATCTCACCTGAGCAATGTATTCAGCAAGACCATGTGTCTGCAGATGCGGAAAAAAGGAAGGCAAAGAGGATTAGTATCAAATTAATTTAAAGAAAGCAGAATAAAACTAAACAAAGTAGCCAACACAATATGCATGGAGGGTTTTCATCTCTAGAAGATGACTCTGATAAATAGAAGAATTCAATACCAACTCCAGACAACACAACTGTCAAATGATAATTTCTGTTAAAACAAGAAATTCTATAGATACTCAATGATCCTTCCTCTTCACTCTTCACTGTATTCCTTTTTTTTTTTTGTTCTTTGTACCTTGACCATCCGACTTGTCTTTTCCCCGCATGCAATAACTTATGCTCTTTCTATAGCCTAAAAGGTCTCTTTCAACAATCATCAGTATTAGATTAGTTGGACACATTACGTATGATCAGATGTAATAGTTTATGTATTAGTGTCCTACATTGGTTTAATATGCCGTAAATAACAAGATATTTGTCTTCACGCATTCTCCTCATCTTTCTCTCGTATTCTCCTCAATAACATCTATATCTAATCCATCTTGGTCTTCTAAAAAAAGCTAAAAGAAATTACAACCAATGTGAAGGTTAGAAGATCATAAGAAGAGAGACAAATTAATAAGTTGTTGTTTCTCAATGTTTCTACGTAATGCAACTCTGCAAGGGGCAAATAACAATCCAAAGCCTCAAATGAAAAAATGATTCCCTCCAGCATCTTTTAAAGTGTCCTTTTCCCTCACACTATGCTATAACATGTTACAGGTAGGGCTTTTTCCCAATGAATGGAGTCTTGTTCCCCTCATTAAACTGTTTCTAATATGCTTTTCATATTTTGATAACTAATTCCATTTTGGCCTGTCTGTAATTTTTAACAAATAAATTTTAGCTCCTTGAAATTGCAGCTCACAAACGTAGTGTGTTCCACTTTGATTTTTAAAAGTTAGTGAAGATTTCAATGAAATTTAAGGTGGTTCACCATAACTAATTAACTGCAGGAACAACATGTGCTTTTATTACTCAATCTACTGATACCTTCCTTCATATACCTCCCCACCAATAGATAGAGACAAATAGGAATAATTGAACCACGTCTACAAAATGCCAGCACAATGCAGCTACTTCAAAGCCAAGGTGATACTCCTTGGTCAGATGACCATAAAACGGTTTAGTTACAAGAGTTCAATTTGCAGAAAGCATAAAATATAGGAAATTCCCAGGTTAAATACAAAAAGCTATGACTCAAATCTAAAAAAAAAGAACCTTCAACTTCAAATTCCTATTTGAACATCGTCTTATTTTTATTGATCCATTTGAATCATTACTAAACTAAAATAGCTTACTCAATCTCGAGTATTGCTTATTCATAGGCTATTATGCGTTCAAGATAGGCCGTGATGGTGAAATTGGTAGACACACTACTCTTAGGAAGCGGTACTAATGCATTTCGGTTCAAGTCCGAGTGACGGTATACCATCTTCATAAAAGGATAAATAGATCTTATAATGATTTCAATTCCCGATTTTCATTTTAGAATGACTCTTCTTTTTAAAGATTTTTCAATGATATTTTCAAACTTAGAGCATATATTAACTCGCATTTCATTTTTGATTGTTTCAATTGTAATTACATTTCATTTGATAATCTTTGTAGTCGTATCGAGGTCAACAAGATGGACCAAATAAATTGATCACTGCACAAAGTTTCTACTTGAGCTACCAAATATTATGACAAAAGGAGAGGATGGCAAGGCATGAAATTAGCATTAAAACTATGGTATATGATGCACATTACATGTGGAGAGCAATATACCTCGTTAAGCACTCATAGCAATAGATAAAACAGATATATCAGCAATAAGTATCTTGAACAAGTCCTTACTATAACATTGCCATCGGCGCCTGTTGTTAACTGCTTAGATTCATGGTACAAAAGGTTTAACACATGCAACTCATTATCTCTCACATAGGCAAGCCTGGTACCATCAGGTGAAATATGTGGATCCAAGACTGGCGAGGAGGATGTACTTGCTATCTTAAGTTCTGGTTCTGCATTCTGATCCTTCACGTATAACTGTTTTACGTATAAAGTAAACTCTGATTAGATCTGATAATTGGAGAAACAAACTCAAAGAATCAGTTTGGACCCCCACAAAAATGATATGGTACAGATATATACAGGATATCAGGTGAAGAACAGAATTTTTCATGAAAAGAAATTATTACTATTTTCTCCCAAGCAGTCCCCTGAAGGATTTCTTTTTGCAGATGGAACAGAGCCAAAGGCCAAAAGAAGGACGATATATCCAGCGGACTAGTATAGAAAGAAAAATTGCCACTATCTCAGATAAGACTGTTCTAATTTTTCACAATTTAAATTCTTCTTTAACCCAAAAGAAGGCCTTTACCACTAAATAATTACTCCTATAAAATACACATCAGTAGTGAGGTTGTGCATGTATATTAGTTTTTTCCAGAAAAAAAAAAGAGAATCAGGGGGTTGGCCCAGTGCAGAATACCCAGCATTGTAAGGTTTCGGAATAGAAAAGAATGAGAGAATTTCACAACTGGAAGACAACAGCTTTTTTTTTTTACTTTAATCACCAATTGCATCAACAAGTAGTTCAGGAGATTATAGTTCAGTTGAACAATAGGGATAGCATTAAATAGAAAGTGTGCACTAAAACTTACATGAGAAAAGATAACTTACTCCAGCAGGTAGTGGTACCATAATGACCTTCCGTCTGGCGCTTGCCTTAACCCACTCATATCGTGTTACCCCTAAACCACGTTCCCTTGACCTTTCCCTTCTAAGCTTCTCTTCAGCAGATAAGTTATTCTCATCGAGTCCACCATCTGGTGGACTAAAGAACAATTCATGCCTTCCATTCTTGAGATCCAATACAAAAACCTTTCTACATAGATTTTGGTTTGGACTATATAAATATGTAACTAAACTATCATCTGGACTAAAACCTATAGACGTTGGTGAACCACAACCAGGCAGAGGATACTGCACTATATCTTCAACAGGAAACAGGATGCAATCCTCTAAAGGCTTTGCAACATTTGTATCAGTCCCTGGCATCTCACTTGAAAATGATCTCGAACGTTTCAAACACTTCTTTTCACCCGAATTTATTGATTGCATTACAGATTAGGTCATCCACAGTTCACACATTGATCCAATCAATCTCACAATTCTGCACAAAACAGGATATCAATTCAATCTAATGCTACCAGTTCTTCGCCAAATACTTCTTATACGTTCTAACAACAAGAAAATAAACCAAAAGAACTAAAACAAGAACATAGAAAACACCCACTAGTAAAATAAACCAAATAATGAACTAAAACAAGAAAACAGAAAACACCCAGTATTAAATAAACCAAATAGAGAACTAAAACAAGAAAACAAACCAAATAAAAAACTAAAGCAAGAAAACAGAAAACACCCACTAGTCCAATTACCAATAAACCAAGATTCTAAGACAAAACCAAATAAAGCTGCAATCTTTACACTACCACCAAACTCTTTACTTCAAGATTCTAAAACAAAACCAAATAAAGTTGCAATCTTTACACTACCACCAAACTCTTCACTTCAAATAGAGTAAACAAAGATTATAAAACAATCAAAAAGCATAGAAAAAAGGGGAAAAAAACTAAAGGGGATTGATAAATCCCAATCTGTAATAAGTGATTAAGAGATTGAATGAACATGCCTGAAAGTGGAAATCCAATCGGAACTTTTTTAGATTCAATGGGCAAGATTCGGATTTATAAATTTGGGTTTTAGTTTCTATTAGATTTTTTAATTTTTTCTGAAAAATAGAATCTGAGATTGTTGGGTCCAAAACAATATTGTTGGATTCTTCAGATTTCGAGGAAACTTAAAATTGACTGCAAAAAAATGTTTTATACAGAGGAGCGTGGGGGTAACGTGGGCGCGTTGTGCAAGTTTTTCTTGCAGTGCATGATTGATTTTGTTGATTACAATACACCTGTCATTTATGAATCCAAGGTTGCAATTAGAGCCGTCAAAATGGGCTTAGTTCATGGGGCCGGCTCAACCCTATTCGTTATTAGGGTAGGGTTGGGATAAAAATTTTCAAGCCTATTTAAAATTAGGGCTTATAAGCCCGATTCATATAAGCCATTGGCCCTTGAGGCTTGATCGGGGTTGGGCCGAGGTCTGCCCATGGGCCAAATTTTTTTATTTAAGAGTAATTTACAATAATCTCACTAGTATATAATCTAATTATTTGAATACACGTTATGTTGTAATATTATAAAGCTTCGTACCCAGATAGTATCTAGAAATATATGGACTCAAAATTGGGTTAATTTGTTCTAGATACACTCTATCCAAGTAGATTCGCATGTATATGTGATACATATACAAATCTCGCGCCCTCGCCTCCCTCCTATCTTGCTTGTCACTCTCTTATCTCACTCGCATATCCAGTATGCGAGATACATGTTAATTACACTAGATTTTTGTTAGTGTTATTGAAACAACATCATTGTTTGTCATATTTGATTTGAAAATCTTCTCATTTTTTCGATGTTATAGAATTATAAGTTTGAAAAGAAAAATAAAAAGAAAAACAGAAGGGCTAGCCCGCCCCAGCCCTCGGCCCTTCTAGGGTTGGGTTGGGTTGAGCATTTTCAGGCCCTACCAAATGAAGGGCCGGCCCATCCTAACCCTTCAAATTCCTTGACCCTCGAGGCTTGGGCCCGGTGGGGCTGGGCTAGCCCTTTTTGACAGCTCTAGTTGCAATTAAGGGGTTAACTATTTAGGTAAAAATCGATTCAAATTGAAAAATCAGATCAAATCAATTAAATAATTTGATGAATAATTATATTAAAGTGCAATTTGATTTGAATAATTTGTATTCATTGATATTTATGGCTTTTCAAGATAATAGTAAGATAATAGACATAATAAGGCTATATAGTTATAGTTTCGATAATTGTGTTGTATAGCTATAGAAAGTATTGTTTGGTATGGAGTCTTGCGTTTTGTATATTTCGTTTACAAAATACAAACAGGGTAAGTATATACAAATGGATGTTGCGGTTTGTATATTTTGATTGCCCGTTTGTATATTTTGCTTTCGAATAGACAAACAGGGTAAGTATATATAAATTTTGTATTTATACATTTAGAAATTTTTCAGAACTTCATTTGTATATTTCTCTTGTCAATGTATAAGCATGGTAATTTATTATGATGTTTTCATAAATTGTATACAAATAGCTAGGGTAAGCATATACCAATTCTGGATCTATACAATCAGAGACTAAATTATACAAATTCTAGATTTATACAATTAGAAAATCGAATAGCAAAATTTCACAAAACTATAACCACAAATTTAAAATAATCAAAACTATAGCTATATTACATAATATACTCTAGATATTTGTCATTTTGCGTAATTTTTCCATTTTTTAAATTCTCATTTCATAATATTTGGATATATGTTAAAAATTATTTTTCCCTGTGTAATTTTCCTTCTTTTTTGGCCTGTAAATGTTTTAAATATTGAGAAGTTTTGAAAAATAAATGTTGAGAGCTCAACTATGTTATGAATTTAATTTTGACTATAAAACTTTTTTTTGGATTTTACATTGTATTCATTGAGATTGGTAGCAAACAAATTTTAATTGTCATCATAAAATTATACTAAAAGTTGGTGATCTCAATCCTACCTAAATTAAAGGTTCATACTATGGCGGAATGCCCTCATTAAAAAATGGCTTGTGCATTTATTATTGAAAGTTTATAAGGTTGATTTGAAATGAATTTATTTCATTTCACTTCAAAAATTTAACCGTCCTTCCTAGACAAAGAGCTTCTAAGTACATGAGAAGTGAGAAAAGTTTTTGAACAATCCTTGTCAAAAGGTTCACCTAGAGCGACGAGATTTTGAAGAACTACAGAGCTCGTTTGACCATGCAATTTGGATTTCAAAATTGAAATTCATGTTTGTTTATTACATTTGAACAAAACTTCGACTTCAATTTGAAATATGAACAATACTAACTTGCTTTCTAACTCCAACAGAGTAGCTAGATACTTTAAAAGTAGTACATCTTGCTAATGCCAATTGGAGCTTGCAAAAGAACTGATTTTCTGCATGCCTCTTAAGTTCAATCTTGTGTAGCCAACTTCCAAAATTTCAATGCAAAATCTGATTAATCTCGACTCTTTTGCATTTCTGTTGCATCACCAGTTTGGAAGAGATTACTTGATACGATATATGGACCTTCAACTACGCGTGTTATATGCTAAAAGCATGAGTCTAGACTTCCAAATCTTCGACCTCAGAGTTCATCACAAAGCTAGGAAATGCTAAAGTTATATCCCTATAATAAAAGGTAACAAACAACACTCAAAGTTGCTTTATAGCACACAAATTGATAGTAGATTTAAGGCCAATGAGCTTCATTATTGAACATTTTCAGAGGAAGGGGAAAAAGATGAACGCAAATATTCAAGCTGCATTAATGCAGCTCGATGTTATAACTTACTTGAGATATGGAAGGGTCATATTCTTTAGAAGAGAGGGATTCATTGAAACAAATTCCTTCCACTCTTCTTGATCTATCTTTCCGTCACTCTTTTTATCTGCTTCATCAAATGTCTGGTGCACGAGATAAAAGTAGGTAGTCAATATGAACAACAAAAAGGCACATAATTAGCAGACGATCATGGAGTCGAGGAGTCTAACCTTATTTACAATCATTTCAACTATATCATCTGAAAGAATCAAGTCTGACTCAATCAGCAGCGCCAAAACCATCTCTTTGAGCTGCAATTAAAACCAAGCAAGCAGCGAATATGACTAATGTTCATGACAAGGGAGCATAGAGTAAACCAGTATAAGTGTGGTTGCAACACCTACCTCTTCTCTTTCAATATACCCAGTCTGCCTTAGATCATATAATCGGAATGCAACTGCAGAAAGAATCCACACATTAATAATGTTGCAGAAGAGGTTAAAAAGATCATGTTTAGAATTCTAAAGCTGTAGATAGTGAGTATAAGCCATCTACATGCAATTTTATCGGCTACTGGTGCATTTGGGTGGAACACGCTCAATGATCTGACAAATTCTCCAAATTCAATCACTCCGTTGCGCTTGAAATCAAATATATCAAAAATCTGCATGATTGCAGGAAAAGAGGGAAAGAAAAACTCAGCAAGTATAAGTCAGATTAAAGCCAGACGAATGGTCGGTTCTTCAAATGAAGCAGAAATGATAGATCCAAAGCATAAGTGTTGTAATGCTCAATCAGTAATAAGGAGAATCCATTTCAAAGAAAAAGTGAATCAACAAAACATACCCTGTCTGCGAAAAGATCTCTCCTGTTTTGGTTCTTGAAAATTGCCAGCTGAAATTCTTCCTGATGACGGAGTGGCACAGAAGTTAATAGGTAACACTATAACATATTCTATGTGTAATCAACGAGGTCAATACTAAGTAAATTATAAATGTGGAACTACAATGACACATGAACTACATGGCTTAACGGTAATGGCAAGTAGTAGAGAAATTATACCTTGTGAATTAGTCCATCATCAATTATAGAGCTGCTTATTTTCTTGAACAGCTCATATAATGCTTCAACTTCACTCACCGTAACTGCAATACATAAACCGTTGAACAGAATGATCAATTGGCTGTTTGGGATTGAATAAAAGCAGACCATAACTTGCTGGCAATCATAACTCCTTACATGTTTATAGCACTTGTTTACTTACATGCTGCAGTGGAGGCCAGAACACTGAACTACTAGTTCCGTCGTCACATTCATATTATAAAATTTTGTTAGGAGACAATTTAAAGGCTTTTTGTTGAGTACTACAACTACCCTCGACTATATCATTGGTTCAGGATATGGAAAAATTTCGGTTATTTGGTTACTCGTACTATGATCTAGCTGGATCGAGGAGGAAATTTTCATTCTGAAGCTCAATCATATACCATTCTGCTGTTCCTTCATATTCTTCTTTTATAATACAGATGTGAACAATTCTATAACATCATCCATATGCACTAAAAGAGTTTGAGATCTTCTTGCTGTGTAGAAAAAAAGATCATATTCATTTATTACCCTCTAGTATTTTCCTTCAGCAATAGGCCCTATTGGTGTCTGAATGACTTCTAAGATCCAGAACTTGAGGGTGGGGAAAAAGTAAAGACAACTGAACGAAACAAAAAACCAATTTGTTACGGATATGCATATATACTCACAAGCTGTCTCAGCAGCAAGCAGTGTTGGATCCTCGTAACCAGGGGTACTGAATCGGCAGATTTTTGAGTGAAAGCAGCCCATCAAAAGACCAAATTAACAATAAAATGTTGTTAATGAACGATATATCCTAGTGAAACTTCATTGAACAGCCACCTGACAATACAAATACAAGAGAACAACTTCAATCTCATCATCAGGGAATTGAGCAAACAAGTCATGCATAATATTATGTCAAAGTCAAAATGAAACAGTAGGAAGAAAGCAGAAAGAAGAATAGAGAACTACAGATTTGTGCTAGACATCAAATGTATCGCTTACTTAAATAAGCTAAATAGAAGAACAAATGGATCAAAGTTTCTAGCTCTATAGCAATTGCTTTTTACTTCAAAATCTGCATCTTATTTCTTCAGCAGCACTATACCATTCTGTTTTCGCAATTAATGTACTTAGCCTTGACAATGCAAAGAGATCTGGTTATGACATAAACACTTTTTTCCCTCACAAATAAACTGTGCTACTAATATGTATGGACTAAAATACCATAACTCTGAAAGAAAATATATAAAAGAGAAAAGAGGATGGATCTAAACATAAAAAAGGACAGTAACATACAGATAGAAAGATTTTTGCAGTTAGAGAGACCAAGTTCAAGGGCCCAAATGCCATTACCATAGGACCATTGTTCAAGTCACAAATTCAGATGGGACATAGGTAGAAAAAGATTATTATGATTACGAAAAATCTATACCACTAGGGGGGAATAGAAAAATACATCTATACCAACGGGAATAAGGAGACTGTTTTCGAACGACCATCAACTCAAATATAACATATCATAACAATAAAAAGGGGAAAATGACAGTGGAGAAACAAGACAACTACTAATAAGGAAATAATAACAACCACAAAATAATGGTATCCTAAACACAATCAAACAACAAGTGATGGTGGTATCGAAAGCAAGACTTTGTAAGAAAACGGCTAAACCCCTCAAAAATCAAGACAACACTCCATACCTACGTACTAACACATTCTACCCTAATATGCGACATCCACACCCGAGTATATCTAGAGTTGCGTCATGTCCTGTCTAATCACCTCTCCCAATACTTTTTTCGGCCTACCTCTACCTCTCCTCATACCAGCTATATCCAGCCAAATGTGTAAGCAAATGAGTAATGTGAATAGTTAGAAAACTTGATCACTAAAAATGTGATCTTTAGCTATAAATCAGTAGATAAAACTAGATTTTGTCGCCATTGATAAAGGGGCCGGGCTCTAATTCAAGATCAAGAAAATAGTTTGCTGAAATGGAAGAAAGATATATAAAGAGATTAATTACTGAAAGGTTTAATTACCTAATGTTGCATTGCTTGTTGAACTGTGAAGACCAAAGTAGCACATATTTATAACTTTCTTGAAATCAAACCATATAAACATACTTGTTTAAGATGTAAAAGGGTAAAAATTAGTAGAAAAAGTGAGGAATGACTCATAATTCATAAAGACATGACAAAAACAACTTTTAAGGAAGGAATGTACACATTTTACGTTTGTTTATATTTGTCATGTAGATGTAGGTTGGTATTGGGGGTAGAGCCAGATCGAAGAAGTAATAAAGGGATAATTAGATAGAATATGGTGTATCTTAAATTTATGACATTATCTTAGATAAGAGGGTTCAAAGACTTTTAGTTGATAATGAGGCGTTTTTGTTTTTATACGAGATAGACTAATAATCACATTATTTTGTTGCCATAACGGCTCTTTATCCCAAATTTTCAATGTATATATGTTTTATAGGTGCTCTTTGTTTCACATTATTTTGTTGTTGCTATTATTTTCATTTTTGTATTTCCTTTTTCAAACTGTTCGAAAATGTTTTATTTTAAGTCCAGAGTCTATTGGAAACAACCTAGATCTGTGTGCACTTTAACCGCTCTAGACTTAACTTCGGGACTTCATTATTTTTTAAAGTAAATTATTTTGAAATATAGAAATGTAATATTTTTTTGACAAATTTAAAAGAGAATTGTACGTACTTCACTATATTTACAAAAAAAAATGTCGGTATTATACATTTTTAAATCCAATTAAAATGTCACAAAATTTCGCTTTCTGGTAACCCCATTTGGTTGGCATTTTACCTACCACATCTGCCCCTCCTTATCAAATAATTAAGTATGAAATTACTCTATTCGATTTTATTTTTGTAGATTCTTTTCTAATTAACAAATTAAATAGGCCTAATAGCTCCAAAATCAAAGTATTGTATTTCATTAATACATCAACAGAACTTAACTAATTTATCAAGAATATATTATTTTAGCGATTAAAATAAAACATTGATAGAGATGGGATAGATTAACAAATTGAGGGATACACATCTTTTATAATATATTTATTTTATTTATTTATACTTATACTATTAAGAAATAAAACAAAGACGTGTTATAACAGACTATTTGAATTATATTTAAATTTATATTATTTCCACTTATCATGAAGGCAATTACATAATCAGTCACTATTTAACTGATTTGATAATATAAAAAATATTAATATATGAAAAATTTACTGGACAAAAATGTAGCATGCACATCTATTAGCTAAATTTGTGTATATTTTTCTATTTATACACTAGAATCACGTGGAGCCATAAAAATGCTGGTGGCTCTTAAATTATGTCAATGTGAAATTACTTATTACTACCTCCGTCCACTTACTCTTAATTGTTATATTACACTTTTTGAAAGTTAATTTAACTAATTTTCAAAGTTAAATTAGATAACATTAATTTAATATTTTTTTAAAAATAGATATTCAAAAACTATACAAAAAGTACTATAAATTGTAAAAAAAATTATATCAGTATGATGAAAAAATACATCGTAAAATGTTGGTCAAAGTTTTTATAGCTTAATCGACTCTAATAAAGGAAAGCGTGACAATTAAAAATGGACGGAGGGAGTACATTCTTTGTATCAATTGGCGTGAAGATATTTAACCGAGTATTAAATTTATTTAAAAAATAAAAAATAATTTTTGAAACTTCAAGTTCGAAAATTTGAAGCTACAACTTGAGATGAGTAGTAGTATTAATCACTTTATATATCTTGAATTGGTTATTTTAATTATGCAAAGAAAACACCAACAGAAACCGATCGCTATACTAACACGCTGAGTTTTACATATTATATATATAATATAATATATAATTTGAAAATGAAAAACACATATCCATATATATCAATAAATAATATATGTACACATTTTTTGAATTGCATACCTAAACGTCTTTAATCAATAAATTATATACACTATATTTCCTTTTTACTATATTATGATGTTTGGATCAATTTATGCACATCTCGATTAATAATTTCACAAGACACTTATCACCTCCTATCAATAACAAATATCATAATTAACTCTATCCATGAGATCCATGAGACATACATATACGAAATTAACTATTAAAACATGCACTAATATTATTAGTAGTAGTAGAAAATGAAAGAGTGAGACTTTGGAGATATATCCATATTAATATTGGGACCATGCATCGATCATCACTCATTGATAATGCTTGTAAAATGCACACCATATAAGACCTTAATTATCAACAATCTTTTTTTCTTTTTTTCTATTCACTAGTCAACGTACCATTTCGACTAGAGTTAAATTATGTTGATTCTAGCTCTTCAAAGTTTCAAGTGTCACTTGGAGTTGGAATATACAAGTTTGGTCACCAAATTGCTAGTTGAAGATCAACTATATATGTATAATTCTACTTTCATTTTCATATATAAGAGATCTGAAAAAGTCATTTTTTCTATTTAATTTGTATAAAAAGTGATTAAGAGATCTTATTTTATCGTAATAAAAAGTATTACGATGCAACACGTCTAGTTATTATTGCATGTATATAAATAGTAAATTTAATAATTTTATTAAAGATATTAAAATTAATTTTTTGATAAATGATATTCGTCTAACCATCACTTTGCCCGGGGCTATAGTATATCATGTAGTAAAATGTGATCGAATTATAAAAATTAAATGAACGTCATTGGTAGATTTGTTTACGACTATGTCTATATAGTTTATTTCCTTCACTAAATTATTTTGTCCGTTCATAGAAAAATAGCAGAAAAATTAGAAGTGAGTACTATTTCTACGTATTTTTGTTCTATATATAATATATCCCATTTTTATTTGTCTCACAAGGAAAAAGTAAAGTACGTTAAACTACTTGTTATCTCCTGTATCCAGGTTAGTTAAAAATACATAAATAAAAATAGATGAAATAGACAGAATATTTTTTAATCCAAGTCCACAGAAATCACTGTGTTTCCTTAAGAAATTCAATCCCCTCACTGTACCCGAGGTTACAGATTAATTCCTCCCAAGATAAAATGGATTAACTTGTTAAAGAAGTAGCGGTACCTCAAACTTCAATAACTTCAGCGAACGCAAGAACAGCAACAAGAGCACACACAGACTCAGTCGATCGACAATTTTGTTTATGTAAGAAATGTATGCAGAGAGAAAAAAAATTCAGTGTTTGAAAAACGAAAAAGACCTCTTATTTATAGCCAGTTGTAGCAAGGAACGCGTCTGTTCAGACAAATCTGTTCAGACTCGTTTTTCCCAGAACATTGTGTCTTTTGGGAAAACTAACGACTTTTCGGAAGTATTACCGTTTGGGAAAAGTAATGAATTTTCGAAAGGATTACCGTTACACGTGAATTTCAAATAAATTCCGTTGCGCCAAATTAATTATGTTATTTAACTAACATTCTGAATTAATTTATAAGAGAAAGGAAATGAATTAACAAGATTGCTTAAATAAATTTTGTCCAAAAATATTTTCAACCAATCACTTGCCAAATCCGAAGCCGAGGCCGAGCGATGACGACGGCGCGAGGGGGCACCTTCTTCTTAACCCTTTAAGAACTAAAGGAAGTGTTTCCTAATATAAGGACAACAATTTCCTTTCTTCTACCAATATGGTAAAAATGACCTTTCATTTGCACTT